>JAODAL010024856.1:0-59734 GCA_025379985.1 Phyllomedusa bahiana | reverse complement strand
GCCGGGCCCCCAAACCCCTGTCCCCCCTTTTGTCCCGCCCCCTCCCCCCCCCCCAACCCTTCCTCAGTGCCCATGCCCTCTCAGAGTCTGATGGGGATCAGCCTCCGCTTCGGCCCCCCACGTCCCCCGGATTCCCCCCACGCCCCCACCAGGGCCCCCTTTCCTACCCCTTCTCCTTGCCAGTTTGAGACCTGCACGCCCTTTACGGGGGGGCCCATTTCTAGCACCCAGCCTTCTTTTTTCCCAAAGGTTTGGGAGCAGAAGAAACACTTTAAACCCAAAACCAACCCAAAAAGAAAAAACCCTGAATGTCGGCATTGCCGGGCCTTTTCCCTTTGGGGAAATGTTGCCTTTCCTTTGGGTTGGTACAATGGTTCCGCCACGTCATGGCCCTTGCCTCCCCCCAATACAGATGCCGAGCAGGCTTTTTCTTTGCAAAAAACCCCGTCCCTGCCCCGGGGCCACCACGTGTCATTTTAAAATTTCAAGCGGTTGTCTAAATCTTTTGGCCGGAAAAGTCCATCTGCCCCCCCGACACATGGATAGTAAGCAGGCAAGGCCGCTATATCTCTGTGACAGTTAATGGGTGGGGCTGGGTGGATGCCCCTTGGGGGTGGGGTTGGCTCTCGGGGTCGGCGCCGCTTTTAAAAAACCCGAGGGATGGTGCAGGGTTTTTTCCCCCCAAGGTTTTCCTTGGGGGGCTTCAGGCCCCGGGAGAAACCAGGCCGTTTAAAAATTAATCTGTCTTGGAGCCGTCCACCAAAGGCAGGAGTTTTGGGGGAGGCTCTCCGAAAACGGGGACAAGGGGCCCTTGGGGGGTTTCCCAAAAAAACCTTGTGCCGGGGAAAAGGTGGGGTGGGGTTTTTAAAAGGGGAAAAATCGGGCGGGCCGCCCTTAAGATCGGAAAGGCTGGACCCAATTCCCTTGCCTGGCACATGTCATGAACCTTGCCCGCCCAGAAAATTTCAAAAGAGCTACCCGGGTCTGGATCCCTGTGAGGAAGGCTGGGAAGTCAAGTTGCATTTCCCCCTTTCGCCCCCTGCTTCGTCCCGTCTGGCTGCGTTTGCAGTTCAGCTCGGCCCCCCGCAACCGTCTCATTGTTGAGTGGCAAACACGGGGAAATTTTCCACCCCCACATGCTCCGCGATTGTGGCAGCAGCGCAATGCCTTTTCCCGCATTTTACGAAGTGACACAGGGCCCGGAAAAGAGCGGTGGGCCCTGGGGGTTTTGGATGGGGGGCCACGGCGGGGGGAGGGTAAAAAGAGCTCTGCCCATCCTTGCTTTTGAAAAAAGCCCCCAAAAATGGTCAGTGTGGACAATGCCCTTGTCAGCATGGCTTTTGGGTGATCTTAGTTCTGGAACGACTTTGGGAACCCCCTTTTGAAAAAAAACAGGCCCCCCAAAGCGACGGAGGAGGAGAGGACACAGATGCGGACACAGAGCCCTTTTTCTCCGCAAAAACCCCAAGGCCCGACAGTTTCCAAATTTTCATCGGTCTTAAATTGGCAGTGGTTCGGGGGGGCCCGGGGGTAGTGCAAGATGGCCCCATCAGCTCTTTAGGGTGCATATTCAGGCAAGTCAGGGGTGTGTTTAATTTTGCCCGGGGGCAAACCAGGGGGAGGGGGAGGAGGTATTCCTAAAACACGATGTTTTCCCCCGTTCCCCCGTTGGAAAGAGGTTGGGCGAATTTGAGGCGGAGGAGGGGAAAATGAGGGGAAAATCAGTTTGTTTTGCCCCCCGGGCCCGGGGGCTTGGGGAAAACAAGGGGCCCCTCCTTAAATGGTGCTTGGATGCTCCATTTCCCCAAAATGTCCTTTGCATTAAGGCCCTCAAAAAGAACAACCGTTAAGGGTGGCCCCCCTCCTGGATCCCGGGACAAAACAAAATAAACAAATTTTTTTTTCCCCCCACCCAAAAAAGAGGGGGTTTAAAAGCAAAGGGAAAAGGAGACCCTTTTGATTGATTTAATGGGGACAAACCCGTTGCTTTTATTCCTTCCCCCAAAAGTCCGGGGGAACAAATCAGCGACGTGACGCAGTAGAGTAAAATAGCCTTTGCGGCAGGGGAGCAGGGCAAGGGTGGGAGAAACCCTTTTTGGGTGACCTTGGCAATTTTTTTACCACCTCACCAACGCATTTAATGCAGGGCACACAAACCAACCCCCAAAAGACCCGGGTTTAAAATCATGGTGCCGGGTATTTTGGCCCCCAAAAACGATGTTTTTTTTTATGTGTTTCCCGGGCCCCAAAAGACTTCTGGGTATCCAAAATGGGACCCAATGGGGCCCCAGTGGCTCGCCCGCCATAGAGGTGTTGTTCCCTGCCCCAGCAGCCAGCGTCATAAATCTGAAGCGGGACCTTATGCACAGCCTGGAGGAGTAGTTACAGTGACAAACGAAATCGGCTTTCCGACAGATAATGTGGATCGTTGACTTTCATCAAGATGATGAATCAGGCAGATGGATCTCTGATGTTGTTGTGGGCCCCAATTGCTCGAGGTCACCGATTAGTTGCCGGGTCTCTACTTCACACATTCCTCTTCAACACAAGAAATGTTCCTCATTGAATAACTTTGTTTTAAAATGATCATTTTTACTGCCATTTTTATTCTCCTTTTCCAACAGTTCATTTTGCTGCGTTTTTGCTACGAGGGTGTGAGGAGACTGTAAAAGACACCAAGGTTTCATGAACGAACAACGTATTCCATTTACTCACTTTATCTTAAGAAGTGTTTGC
Source organism: Phyllomedusa bahiana (assembly GCA_025379985.1). Taxonomy (NCBI): domain Eukaryota; kingdom Metazoa; phylum Chordata; class Amphibia; order Anura; family Hylidae; genus Phyllomedusa; species Phyllomedusa bahiana. The sequence goes on along the minus strand of JAODAL010024856.1, from coordinate 56,998 downwards.
ATTACTCTATGGTTTTGTGGTCATGTTGGCTGTGAGATACAGTATAATTTGGTCCTTTGGAACAGAAAAGTGGCTTTTAAGTGGCATTTCCCCTCACAATTTTTAATAGTGGCTGAAGACTGTCAATTTTAATTTTTTTGGGTCATTTGCTGCTTTTGAAATGCAGCAATACTACAGGTCCTATTATAAAAAAAAAATGTTGTTTATAACAGACATTTGTTCTTTCACAATGTCCAAGTGGCTCAAGGGTCATGCTTTGAATTTTTGGGGCATTTGCTATGAAATGCAGCTATACTAACGGGACTATTATAAAAAAAAATGTTGTTTCTAACAGACATTATGTTCTTCACTTGTCCAAAGTTGCTCAATGGTCATGCTATGATTTTTTGGGGGGCATTTTGCTTTGATATGCAGCTATTACTACAGGTCTATTATAAATAAAATGTTGTTTCTTAACAAGACATTTGTCTTCTCAATTGTAAGAGTGGACTCAAGGGTGATGGTGCTGTCAGAAACAGGAATAGGACTAGACCACTGTTAATGGACACATATTGCAAATGACTTGTTTTTGCAAGATCTTTAACTTAGCTATCAATCCTGTAATTGAGACAAACCCATTTAATTACAATATAAAAGAGAAAACACAAGAAATGTGGGATTCCATCTATTTTAAAAAATGTGTTTTCTAGAAATTAAACTACTAAAAAACTTGCGATGTACACAAATAGGCTGGTAAAAAAAATTCCTCTGGAATTGTACAAGGGAGGTACAGAAAAAACTTGACCAGATGTAGGTTATTTCAGAGGACATGGGGAGTATGGAGCAGGACAGAGAACAAAGTCTACAGAGCAACAATCTCCAGCACGTTGAGTAAAATGAGGAAAAAGAATGCCAAGTAAGAAAAGGGACCTAGGTGTAACAGGGCGTTAAACCACCAGTATTTCCAAGTGAAGCTAAAATTGGTCCAACTCATTCGGAGGGGCAAGCGCCCTACCCAGGTCTTGACTGTTGTACTGAGGAAAGCTGGGTTCTCACACTTCGCTTCCGCACTAGCTTCAGCACGACTGTTTTCGGTTGCTGCCGTTCATAGGGCATTTTAACCTGCGTGTTAATAGATGACGGACGCCAGCCTGGGCTCTCACCCTACCACTGTAACTCCGGCCCTGGGTCAATGCTGTGGCACAGAACAGGTATAGTCAATGTCCAGTTTTCAACTAAAATGGTAGTTGAGGAGACTACTTTTTCTGGCAACTTCTTTAATCTGTGGGTCAGACAGGTTTAAGGTCATGCTTGCGGTCAGGTCAGGGTTTGTCAATGTCCAGTTCAACTAAATGGTGGTTTGACAAGACTCCTTTTTCCGGCACCCTTTTTATCTGGGGGTCAGACAGGTTTAATGGTCATACTGTGTCCCAGGGACAGGGGACAAGTTTATGTCCAGTTCAACTAAATGAGTGGTTGTAAAGACTCCTTTTTCCGGCACTTTTTAATCTGTAGGGTCAGGACAGGTTTAAGGGTCATGCTGCGGTCCAGGACAGGGTTTTTCAATGTCCAGTTCAACTAAAATGGTGGTTGAACGACTCCTTTTTCCAGGGACTTTTTAATTGGGGGTCAGACAGGTTTTAATGGTCATTTGCGACCAGGACAGTTCTACTGTCAATGTCCAGTTCAACCTAAAGGGTGGTCAAAGACTACTTTCTTCTGCCATTTTACAATCTGTGGGTCATGCTGGTTTTTAGGGTCATGCTGCCGTTCCAGGACAAGGGATATTCAATGTCCAGTTAAGATTAAAATGATGGTTCAAATAAATATGCTCTTCTGTCACTTTTTAATTTGTGGGTCGATGACAGGTTTAAGGGTCATGCTGATGGTACAAGACAGGGATAGTGAATGGTGTGTGAATTTTTTCATGTGGCTTTTATAAAGCCTAAGTGTTGTGCTAAGATTATCGCAAGGTTATCCATTTGACTGTTGTGGCTGTTAATTCAACTTCTCCAGCCCTGTTTGGGTGTAAGAATGAGGTGTTGTTGCTCTCCATAGACTTATTGGTCATCGCTCATATTCGGGACTGCTCACATCGAAAAACTTATCGATGGTGGCCGACTATCGACTATCGCCCGATGTCGATAGCCAACGTAATCACTCAACACTATATGGCACCCTTGGTGTTTTTTTTTTTTATTTACGTAGAGTGTCTACCTAATCTGTTAAATGCTTTTGACAAAAAAACTGCTCTTAGTGGGCTGATTCCTATTGGCTGGGCTGCAAGATAGCAAGAATCACTTCAATACCCGTGTACATGGGTATGTCAGCAGAGGCAGTGTTGGACTGGGGGGGTCTGGGACCCACAAGGGAGTTGGTCTTGGGGGCCCACCCTACAGCACTGTACATGAAAATATTACCGGCCTCTCTGACATAAATTAGTTCATTTTACCACATAATAGAGAGTGAAAAACAGAACTGTAAAGTGTAGTATGCCATACAAAGTGAGTCACATATCTATCTCACATATCTGTCCGTCTATCTCACGTATCTGTCTGTCTATCTCACATATCTGTCTATCTCACACATTTGTCACAGTCTAACATATAATAGACACATGGCTAAGTATCTACATCCATATCCCCCTCCACCTACCACCAGCTCACATACAATATTCCCTTCCACGTTTCCCTTGGTCACGCACCTCATCACCTTCTAAAATAAACACCACTATAAACAACAGCAAGAAAGTACAAGTGTAACTCCTAATTACAGGGTCAGGTGTTTCCTCACTTTTACAATCAGGGACAAATTTACGCTGCCACTATACTCGCGCCGATAAAATCTACAACACCGGCATCTGGAGACCACATAGAGGTCAGACACGAGCTCGGGTCACATCACATTACAGTGAATACAGCACTGATCCAATATAGAAGCAAAATAGCCCCTGACATCCAGAGACTCACAGGAGACGTCATCTCTGATGAGTCGTTCTCTTCTCTCATGAGTCGCTCTGTTTCCCTTCTCCATCCGTTCCACACTGCCATGATGACTTGTGCTGACCACCACTCCTCCCTGCAGAATTTAACCACAAATATCTTAGAATCCTCACTTTTCCAGAACCTATTTACCTATTCCCACCTCTATACAAACTTCCCAGGGGTGGGAGAGCAGGTACAAGCCATAGCTTAGAAGCACAGTCTCCTAAGGGGTTGGAGCGTGGGGAGAGGACTAACCCCTGGAGATTATGCTACAGCTATTGGCTGCTCCTCTCAGAATCATAATACTAGGTAGGTAGTCAAAACCCTAGGTAGGTAGGCAAATGGGCAAGGTCCCAGGTAGCTAGATAGGTTCATTTAGGTAGGCAGATCCCTGCAGTATAAATTGGTAGGCCGGCCCCAGGTGGGTTGGTTGGTAGGCCCAAGTAAGGTAGATAAGAGTAGGTAAATAGTCCCCAGGTAGATAAGTAGGCCCTGGTTAGGTTCGTGGGCCCCAGTTAGGTAGGCTGTATGTAGGTGTTGGTGAGTCCCAGTTAGTTAGGCTGTAGGTAGGTGGTTGCCCCCAGTTAGGTAAGCTGTAGGTAGTTAGAACCCCAGTTATATAGACTGCAGGTAGTTAGGGCCCCCTTTAGATATCGTGCAGGCAGTTAGGACCCCCTTTAGATAGTGTGCAGGCAGTTAGGGCCCACTTTAGATAGTGTGCAGTTAGTTAGGGCCCCCTTTAGATAGTATACAGGCAATTAGGGCTCCCTTTATATGGTATACAGGCAATTAGGGCTCCCTTTAGATAGTGTACAGGCAATTAGGACTCCCTTTAGATGGTAAATAGGCAATTAGGGTTCCTTTAGATGGTATATAGGCAATTAAGGCCACCTTTAGATGATATATGGGCAATTAGGTCTCCCTTTAGATAGTATATAGGCAATTAGGGCTCCTTTTAAATAGTATATAGGCAATTAAGGCCCCCTTTAGATGGTATATAGGCAATTAGGGCCCCTTTTAGATTATATATAGGCAATTAGGGCCCTCTTTAGATGGTATACAGGCAATTTGTGCCCCCTTTAGATGGTATATAGGCAATTAGGGCCCCTTTAGCCAGTATATAGAGAAATTAGGGCACTTTTTAGATGGTATGCAGGCAATTTGTGCCACCTTTAGATGGTATATAGGCAATTAGGGCCCCGTTAGCCAGTATATAGAGAAATTAGGGCACCTTTTAGATGGTATATAGGCAATTAGGGCCCTCTTTAGATGTTATACAGGCAATTTGCGCCCCCTTTAGCTAGTATATAGGCAATTAGGGCCCCTTTAGCTAGTATATAGGCAATTAGGGTTCCCTTTAGCTAGTATATAGGCAATTAGGGCCCCCTTTAGCTAGTATATAGGCAATTAGGGCTCCCTTTATACTATATAGACAATTAGGGCCCCATTTTAGCTAGTACATAGGGACATTAGGGCCCCCTTTAGCTAGAATATAGGCAATTAAGGTTTCCTTTAGCTAGTATATAGTCAATTAGGGCCTCCTTTAGCTAGTATATAGGCAATTAGGGCTCCCTTTATACTATATAGACAATTAGGGCCCCATTTTAGCTAGTACATAGGGACATTAGGGCCCCCTTTAGCTAGAATATAGGCAATTAAGGTTCCCTTTAGCTAGTATATAGGCAATTAGGCCCCTTTTAGATGGTATATAGGCAACTAGGGCCCCCTTTATATAGTATATAGGCAATTAGGGCCCCCTTAAGCTAGTATATAGGGACATTAGGGCCTCCTTTAGCTAGTATATAGACAATTATGGCCCCCTTTAGCTAGTATATAGGCTGTATTTAGGGCCACATTTCTCATTAAAAAAAAAAAAAAAACAACTACTCACCTTTCTCCTGCTCCTGGCTGCGATGAACTCCCCGCCGTCTTCTAGTGGAGCCCAGCGTAGAGGCACGATGTCGTGACGTCATCACGCCGCCTACGTCACGCCTAGAGGCCGGCGCCTGGTAGGCTTAAAGTATAGCACCTTAGGCCTACTAGGGTGAACAGCGGAGCAGAGCGCATGCGGCGATCTGCTCCGCTGACACCGCGCAGCCCCGGGAATTGAAGACATTAGTCCTCGACTCCCGGGGCGTTCAGAGATAGGATGGGCCAGTCTGAGCCTGAGCAGAGGGACTGACCTAATGAGCATATATGACCATTGGCACTGGACACTTCAGGTTGACATTTTGGGAAGAAAACAGCAGTGCCTCAGAAGGGGGCATAACAAGTATGTAACAGCTGTAGCTTGATACACAGATTTGACAATTCAGGGATTAAATACCAAGATGCATTAAATGTCAGTTTAATCCTTTTCCACCCTGTGATGTAAGTTTACACGGCAGCAGCAGGAAGAAAGTATGGAGCTGGCTCACTTGCTAATCCTGCACCATATGCAGCGGGTGCCTGCTGTTAGATGCAGCGGACATCTGCTGCTAACATCGGCAGCACCGCAAAAAGATCGAGGCATGCCGAGCAGTTGCTATGGCAGTCGGAAGCGTCATCTTGATATATCCTTCTACATCATATAAATAATGTAAAATGGTGTACAAGCGATCATGCCCCCTAGTTGTTAAATACCCTTGAGAGATTATCCGTACAAGTTAAAAAAGTTTAAAAAATATAGTAAATAAATAATATTTAAAGTTCAAAACACCTCCTAATTGGTGTTGCTGTGGCCATAAAACTCAGATCTATTAAAATATAACTTCATTTATTCTATATGCCAGGCATCCTCAAACTGCGGCCCTCCCGCTGTTGGGAAACTACAACTCCCATAATTCTTTTATATAATCTATAACAGTGGGCATGATGGAAGTTGTAGTTTCCCAACAGCTGGAGGGCCGTAGTTTGAGGATGCCTGCTATATGCTAAACACTGTAGAAGAAAATAATTTCCAAATGCCAAAACTGCAGTTTTTTGGGGTCATTTCACATCTTCAAATAAAAAGTGACCAAAAATTTGAATGTTTCCCAAAATGATAGCAATAAAAACTAGAATTCAGTATGCAAAAAATAAGCCCTCACTCAGGTTCATTAAATCCTGCTATAAAGCCCCTTACCAACACTGGGACGTAAGTTTACATCCAGAGTCGTTTAGGGGTTAAGTACCAAAACATAATGATTCAGTCTGCAACTTTAGGATCATTGGAATTATAGTTATCTTCAGAATATAGTTAGTATGTAATTTATTCCAAACAGTGAATAAAATGTGAAAACCCTTAAAAAATATGCAAAACCCCTGCAAAAATGCAGCAATTGTCCTTTTTTTGCATTTCACCCCACAGAGAATTTTTGGGGATTTCCCAGTGTATTATTTGGTATGGTCAATGGCACCATTTAAAAAACAAGCCCTCCTATGACTGTGTAGACAGAAACATTAAAAAGGTATTATTCTCGGATGGCTGGGAGGAAAAAACAAAAAACAAAAATGAAAACATTGCATTGTCATTAAAGGGATGAAGTTTTTTCTTCATGGTACATAACATATTACATGTCATATGGTTATATCTATCCATTATATATATAGATATATATAGATATATATATACACTCACCGGCCACTTTATTAGGTACACCCTGCTAGTAACGGGTTGGACCCCCTTTTGCCTTCAGAACTGCCTCAATTCTTCGTGGCATAGATTCAACAAGGTGTTGCAACGATGCTCAATTGGTACCAAGGGGCCCCAAAGAGTGCCAAGAAAATATTTCCCCACACCATCACACCACCACCACCAGCCTGAACCGCTGATACAAGGCAGTATGGATCCATGCTTTCATGTTGTTGACGCCAAATTCTGACCCTACCATCCGAATGTCGCAACAGAAATCGAGACTCATCAGACCAGGCAACGTTTTTTCCAATCTTCTACTGTCCAATTTCGATGAGCTTGGGCAAATTGGAGCCTCAGTTTCCTGTTCTTAGCTGAAAGGAGTGGCACCGGTGTGGTCTTCTGCTGCTGTAGCCCATCTGCCTCAAAGTTCGCCGTACTGTGCGTTCAGAGATGCTCTTCTGCCTACCTTGGTTGTAACGGGTGGCTATTTGAGTCACTGTTGCCTTTCTATCAGCTCGAACCAGTCTGCCCATTCTCCTTTGACCTCTGGCATCAACAAGGCATTTCCGCCCACAGGACTGCCGCTCACTGGATGTTTTTTCTTTTTCGGACCATTCTCTGTAAACCCTAGAGATGGTTGTGCGTGAAAATCCCAGGAGATCAGCAGTTTCTGAAATACTCAGACCAGCCCTTCTGGCACCAACAACCATGCCACGTTCAAAGGCACTCAAATCACCTTTCTTCCCCATACTGATGCTCGGTTTGAACTGCAGGAGATTGTCTTGACCATGTCTACATGCTCATTGCACTGAGTTGCCGCCATTGTGATTGGCTGATTAGAAACTAATTGTTATTGATCAGTTGGACAAGTGTACCTAATAAAGTGGCCGGTGAGTGTATATATATATATATATATATATATTTATATATATATATATATATTGTGAGCCGCAGGCGCTCTGGGATCGTAGCAAAAGTCCAGTTTGACAGAGACTCAGACAGGTGTGTAGTCCAAATACGGTTGCTCCGTATTTTATTGGCACACTTCAAGCAAGACAGTGGCAACAATTGAAAACGTAAAAAACAAAACAAATGAAACAAACTCCTGATCGTCTGAGCGCTGGCTAATACAAAGGTAATAGTTGTCCTCACTATACCTTACATTCAGCCGTGGCTGTATGGGAGATCTTGCCTGTCTCCAGTCCACAACCTCTCAGGTCAAAACTTCTTTTGCCTTGGGTAACAGCCACACCTAGTCAGCTGACTAGCTGACTTATATGAGGCAGCCAAACTGTGGACTGGATCCTGGGGGAGGGGAGCAGTCACCCACCCAACACTTTGACTGCTCCCGGTAAGAGCCGTCCCGGAGTAAGCTGTTTTCTAACAGCTATGCTAGCTGTTAAACATGTGCCAACTACATATCGCAGCTGACAACAAAACAACGGCTCCTACCTCACCAAGGCCAGTACCTTGGTGACACGTAACTGCCACCTACCAGTGGCGGGACCATGCGACTTTCCTTTTCTTTGAAGTCGCTTGCCATCCATTCATCATGGTGCATGCAGAACCCTGGCGGAATATATACACCATTGCAGACTCTTCCGGCTGCCATCTTACATATCCCCCCCCTCTGCTCAGCCCCGTGGGGAGGAGCACCTTGTGCCTTACAACAATAAACCCGTGACAACGCATCTGCATTGCCTTGTTGTGACCCTGGGCGATGTTCCACATAGAACTTAAAATCTTGCAAGGCCAAAAACCACCTGGTCACTCTTGCATTGTTTCCCTTATTCTGGACCATCCTATCTTGCATCTCAGCCACATGCTCAATGACACTGCGGTGAGGCGTGTGCTCCTGCTCCCAGGTCTCCTTAGCTATATCCAATAGCCCCCGGGGATGTCTACTGTATAACAGTTCAAATGGGGAAAACCCTGTGGAAGCCTGCGGAACCTCCCTTATAGAAAACATTAAGTACGGCAATAACCGGTCCCAGTCTTTCCCGTCCTTGTCGACCACCTTTTTTAGCATCCCCTTCAATGTCCTGTTAAACCTTTCCACCAGGCCATCAGTCTGGGGGTGATATACTGAGGTTCGCAGTTGTATAATACCTAAGAGGCGACACAGCTCCTTCATAATCTTGGACATGAACGGGGTGCCCTGATCAGTGAGGATTTCCTTGGGGATCCCTGTCCGGGTGAACATGTGGAACAGTTCCCTGGCAATCACCTTAGATGAGGTGTTTCTGAGTGGGATGGCTTCCGTATAACGGGTGGCTTAGTCAAGAACCACCAAGATGTGTTGGTGGCCTCTGGCCGACTTAGGAAGTGGCCCTACAAGGTCCATAGCTATGCGCTCAAAGGGCACTTCAATTATCGGGAGCGGAACTAGGGGGTTACGGAGGTGTGGCCGCGGGGTATTAACCTGGCACTCTGGACAGGACTGACAAAAATCCTCTACCGCTTTATATATACCGGGCCAATAAAAATTTCGCTCAATGCGCTCCCTGGTCTTGTCTACCCCTAAATGCCCCCCAAGCACATGTGAATGACCCAGCTCCAAAACCATGCGTACATGTGACTGTGGCACTACAAGTTGTTCCACAACCTCGGATGGGGTTTTCTTTACCCTGTAAAGGAGATTATTATGTACTGCGAAATGTGGGTACCCCAAATTGGAGTCAGGTTCTTGCAATACCCCATTTATGACCTTAACACTCCTCCAGGCATTTGCTAGGTTTGGATCCCTTAATTGTTCTGTCCCAAAGTTACCTTTGGCGACCTGTAAGGTGGAAAACTCAACCTCAGGGGGATTTTCCTCCGAGTCTCCAGCCAGGACCACTAAGGGAAAGCTATCAGGACCCTCTGATACCCCTGTCACGGCACTTACAGGTTCACATACTTTAGACATACGTTGTTTACACACCTTGGCCTGCTTATTTTCCCATACTTTCCAAAACAAGGGAAAATCACGGCCTATTATTACATGGTGCATTAAGTCCTTTACCACGCCGACTTCGTGGCTCACGGACCCGCATGGAGTCTCTATCGTGACGATTGCTGTTGGATAGTCCTTAGTGTCCCCATGTATGCAAACCACCCCTAGGCAGCGGGTCTGGAGTTTCTCAGAGTCCACTAAGTTGGCACGGACTAGTGTAACCAGACTTCCAGAGTCCATCAAGGCCATCACCGAATGGCCTCCTATCCGCACCGGGCATACTTGCCGGTCGCTCATGTTGTCTCTGTGAGCAGCACAAACAGGCCTGGCAAAATAAGACCTGCGTCTCCCGAAGTCACACTCCATGGCCTCGGACTGCACCGGGCAATTGGTAGCAACATGTCCCAGTCCATGGCAGCGTCAGCACACTATCTGGCTGCGGGGCCGAACGCTTACGTCCTTTCTGGGACTTGGCACCCATTTTCTGGGACGCTCTGGAAACGTGCCACCCTCCTTAGGATACAGTCTATCCCCCCAATCAGCTGGTTCAGTCTTACCGTATGCCGGCCTCTTCTGGTTCCCAGGAGCAGGTAAGTCCTGAAGGAAGTCCTCGGTGGCAGTAAATCTCTCCACGATGGACACTATGTCATCCACACTTTTCGGGTCTGAGTATCCCAAGCAGCGCTGTATCCTCACCGGAAGAGCACGGACGAATCGGTCGCATACGACCCGTTCCACGATTTGGGCCGGTGTGAGCTCCTCTGGCTGCAGCCACTTGCTGGTTAGGTGGTATAGGTCGTACATTTGGGACCTCGCTGGTTTCTTTGCATCGTACTCCCAGGTGAAGACTCGCCGTGCGCGGACCGCCAAGGTAACGCCAAGCCGGGCCAGTATTTCCTCCTTCAGCCGTGTATACACCCTGGCGTCCTGGACTCGCAGGTCGAAATACGCTTTTTGGGGTTCACCAGTCAGGAAGGGTGCCAACACGTCAGCCCACTGGTCTTGAGGCAGCTGTGCCCCTTCAGCGATTCTTTCAAACGTGACCAAGTAGGCTTCAATGTCATCCTCCGCAGTCATTTTTGTCAGCGCCCTCTGCACCAGCTGACGGGGTGCCGGCTGCAACCCCTGAGGCATCCCTTGTCTCTCTGTTAAAGCTTGCAGAGCCTGGTTCATACTGTGCTGTTCTGTGGCCGTGGCCTGGTGCACCTGCAGCAGCAGACGATTGGTCTCACTTTGGGTCTTGACCGCTTCTTCGTGCACCTGTTTTTGATATGCCGTGGCCTCCTGTTGTGCAGTAACGGCTTGTTGGAGTCTGAGGTTTGATTGAACCAGCTGCTTGATCAGCTCCTCCATTTTAGCAGCTCCGTCCTGTGGCGTAGTTGCAGCTTTCACCCAGGACATGGATCACCACACTCACTCTGTCTGTCCCTTTAATATGCCCTTCGCATACCTCCACCATATGTGAGCCGCAGGCGCTCTGGGATCGTAGCAAAAGTCCAGTTTGACAGAGACTCAGACAGGTGTGTAGTCCAAATACGGTTGCTCCGTATTTTATTGGCACACTTCAAGCAAGACAGTGGCAACAATTGAAAACGTAAAAACAAAACAAATGAAACAAACTCCTGCTCGTCTGAGCGCTGGCTAATACAAAGGTAATAGTTGTCCTCACTATACCTTAAACTCAGCCGTGGCTGTATGGGAGATCTTGCCTGTCTCCAGTCCACAACCTCTCAGGTCAAAACTTCTTTTGCCTTGGGTAACAGCCACACCTAGTCAGCTGACTAGCTGACTTATATGAGGCAGCCCAACTGTGGACTGGATCCTGGGGGAGGGGAGCAGTCACCCACCCAACACTTTGACTGCTCCCGGTAAGAGCCGTCCCGGAGTAAGCTGTTTTCTAACAGCTATGCTAGCTGTTAAACATGAGCCAACGACATATCGCAGCTGACAACAAAACAACAGCTCCTACCTCATCAAGGCCAGTACCTTGGTGACACGTAACTGCCACCTACCAGTGGAGGGACCATGCGACTTTCCTTTTCTTTGAAGTCGCTTGCCATACATTCATCATGGTGCATGCAGAACCCTGGCGGAATATATACACCATTGCAGACTCTTCCGGCTGCCATCTTACAATATATATATATATATATGTGTATATATATGTAAATATATAGTTATATATAATATTGTATGGTACACATTATTTTAGCTCACTTGTGGATTACAGTTACTAAAAAGAGGAAACGTTTGGGAACACAGTATGCAAAACACAGTGGAATGCATCTTATTACCCTTCTAATCTGATCAACATTAGACAGGGGTATCATCAGGCAGTTTTATCTGGGGCCTGTGCCCCGAATAAAACTACTGTTGCTCTCAAACTAGCAATCTACCATGTTCCAGACTTTGGACAGGGGCCCTGGGCACCGTTGATCTTCTCAACTGTATGCACGTTCTCATGCCATGTTTTTTAAAAAGGTTGCTTTCTTTTTTCTTAAAAACATTAATGATGTTCCTCACACTTTTTATAACCATCCAAGGTAAAAACAGCATCTGCAGGCTGGTACTATAAGTATGGGAAGGTTCATGGATATTGATCCCTTCCCATCCTAAAAATACACCAGAAGCGGTTCATGACATTAGACATGGGTCTGCTTCTGAAATCTGTAGAAAAATACAAACACTACAAAAAACATAACAATACTAAACTCCATTCCCTTCACGCTCTGAAGATTATTACTGCAATTGATCTTCCTGTGGTGAAGGGGATGGCGAGCAGGCCACACAATATGATCCTGGGGGATACAGACCACAACCAAATAGCAACACTCTCTGGAGATTGTGACTGTTAGCTATGCCCCTCACTCGGCCCTTATGTTATGTAGCAACAAAAAATATAATCTCCGCCTATACCTCATAACCTCACCCACCTCCACCTATAAGTCCATGGATAGTTTGTATAAGTTGGGAGAAAGTTGTCCAGAAATGAGTCGTAGCTGGTCATCATGGCGGTCTAGGTTAAAAGGAATAAAAGGGGGGAAGTGAACCACTCTGACTAGAAGAATGTCACCTGTGAGCCATTGTTTGTAACCGCACTGGAATTACTTACACAGTATGTCTGCAGAGCCTGTGTACAACTGGTAGTCACAATATGGTGGTTGTATGCGGTGATGGTCTGGCAATGTTATTTGGCCCTTATGTAGTAGCATTATTGAACTTGATGGTCTTGCCATTATGGATTTTTTTTTTTAATAACAGTATGGAGGTAGTTTGTATGGTATATTTGCTCCATGTGCATATGTATAATTTGGTAACTGTATTATGACTAGTATTTAAAGTTACTACACTATCATACATAGATAAGCTCTTTTGAAAAGGTAAATTTCTCAGCACTGATTTTCATTACACAGTGTATTGCTGAGGTGATGGACAGCATCTACATGGGATATGTGTAAAATTAGTGACAGGAACATACTTTTTTATCTGTAAAAATACATGACGCAGTTCAAGATGTGGGATGAAAAATACTTTATGAACTCAGTCACACTGAGCAAAATGTAACACTGGGGGCCAGTGCCCTGGATGTTTCAGGACCCTAGCAATGCCCCTGACATTAGCCTTCATCAGACTATTGCTGTTATAAATCATTCTACATCATTCTAATAAGGAGAGATGAGTGCTGCCACTTGATGGCAGCCCTGTTCCTTCTAGAGATCAGTAAAGCCTATAGATGCTCAAATGTGATCCTTCCTGTCAATAAAGTTACATAACATGGAAGCATAGAACAGCCAAATACATAGTAAAGTGGTTTCCAAACCCTGTGACTAGTACCTGTATGAGGATCAAGGAACTGTTACAGATTAAATTTGGCTAGTATTTAAGAAAGGGAGTGTATCTGGTATTAATATAGGTACAATGTGATGGCACATGTGGAGGCTATGTAGCTGGCCTTTAGAAAATGTTAAGAGAAAATAATGAATTGCTCTATACTTGTTGACTGTGTAAACTAGACAACTACCTACAGTATAATAGTGGTTTGAAGTAATCTGCACACACCACCAATAATGGTAGCCTGGTGGTTTTATATGCTATTCACATAACAGTATTTCTGTATATATGAACTATCCCTATATCTGCTACCTATTTGTTGTAGACAATTTTACCCAGTTTACAAACAGGATGTCTCTAAGGTACATTGTTGATTAAGTTTATATGGTTAATACACATTTTTCCTTATGCTGTACAGTTCCTGCATTATAGTCTGTATTATAATACATAGCTGCATTCACAAGTCTGATCATGTTAGCGGTGATATCTCTAAATATTCTGCCAGTTAACTAAGCCATCTGCACTAAGGTGGTTTTCATAGTTTGCATTCTGGCACATGGCACTATACAGGGATCTTGTGGGCATACTACCTAATACACTGCATTGCAAGGCAGAGCTGCTAAGATTATACAAAGTGGAAATGTAAAAGCAACTAAATGTAACTCTTAAAGCTGAAACTCAGAACAAGTACAAGCTCAGTAGTGCACTGCATGTAAAGTTACTAAAGTGTCCTAGAAATAGAATTAACCACTTGCAGTCTGCCAAACATCTTAAAACACTGCATATGGCTCCGAAGGGATGATTCTGAATACATTGGCCAATGGGAGGGAGTCTTAAAAACTGATGAAATACTCCTTTAAATAATTGTATTCTCATTTCTGCTTTTGTATTCAGTTGTTTTTATATGCATTACATTTTTTCTTGAAATGCAACTTTGTATTGACGCAATGTTTAGCCTATACAAAGTTGAATATAAAAATGTATATTCTGTTCCATATAGTTCACATAAAAATAAAACAAAAATATATGTAATACAGAACCAAAAATAAAACTACTATTACTACTACTACTACAACTACTACTACTACTACTACTAATAATAATAATAATAATAATCTATATTATGCATCTGTATTTAGTCTGTATCTTCATACATAAGTGTGAATGATTTTGCTGCATACTGTTCCTTTGCCTGATAAGCCCCCTCACAGAAAGATTACAGGGTTCTGAGCAGTTGCCATTTTACTACTCCTATTACACCCTGTTATAGCAGAGACATCTTTGTGCAACTTTCTGCACGTAAAAAAAATAAAAAAGTTACAAGTAAGTGGTATCACTGCGTCCATAAGAGTCTGATCAATTAAGATATATTATCATTTATCCCACATGGCGAACACTTTAAAAGAAGAAAAAATTCCCAACAAACAAAATTGGGATCTTATGGTCATTTCATATCCTAAAAAAATTGGAATAAAAAGTGATCAAAAAGACGCATGTATTCCAAAATGGTACCAATAAAAACTACAGTCAACCTGTAAAAAAGCTCTTATTCAAGTACATAAATGGTAACATGAATTGGTCACAAAAAATGGCACTACAAAACAAATTTAAAAAATAGAGTTTATTTGTATATTTTAAAAAGTACTGAAACATAACAAAACAATGAGCTCCATAAACATGAAACCCCTGCAAAAACAAGCCCTAATACGACTATACATATGACATAATAAAAACATTATGGCTCTAGGAAAGGGGGAGGAAAAAATGAAAATGATCCAAAAAAATAGGCTGTGGCAGGAAGGTAACAAAACCATATGGGCTACTGCTCACCTCTATTTTGACTTTTGAGGTTTTCAAGCGGTGTTGTTATATTTTTCCTGCATGTTCAACAGCACCAGTGAGCCGCCCAAAAGGAGTGTTTCTCCTCATTCAAACATAGGAAGATGTCGAGTGGGCTCTGATCTCTTCAGGTCGGGAGTGGTAAGCACTATCAGTTTGTTTGCTTTTGGTAAGCATTGTTGCTTATGGCAGGAAGGTGTTGAATCCTAAAGAGGGGAGTTAACTTTATGACACACAGATTTAGTATTTAATACCTATATTATAGTTATTTCCAACTACAGTATCTGAAATGTATGTACAGTCAAATGTCAGAATATATGTTGTACATATGTTGATCTCAAAAAAGTTCTTCCCTCTAGGTATGTTTCTTTTAATTTAATACCATTGCCAGCTGAGAAGATGATTGAATGAATTTGCCAGGCTCCACATTTACAGCAATAAAACTGATTCACGTTTTCAAGAATTGGCTGTATGTACTCACTTGGACTTAGAAAACAAGTACTTGATATAAACAAGTGTTTGCAAGTTCTTACACTCCTAAATAAACCAAGTGTACCCACACTTTTTACAGATTTTTTGGTGATTTATTCTGAAAGCTGAGCTTCAGATATCTAACTTGGAATCTCTCTAGAGGTAAGTATCCCGAGTCTAAAGAAAGTCTAGTGATGGAACTGATTGGAGGTTAACTTTTAAAAAATTTTAAATTTCCATATCACTGTTCAGAATCCAAACTTGACAGGAACTTCATTAGTAAAATTAACACATTTCTTCCTGCATATACTCCACATTTATGAAGTGTATAAGCTTTAAGTGGCTAAAAGTATCAACAGCTCAAGACGTTCTATGTAAAGTTTAAACTTTTACCCCATTGGATAATTAACAGGTGTTTCCATATAATTATGTAGATCTTGCAGCTTTAAGAAAAAAGAAATGAATACAGAGAGTACTGAAAGTCTTTGTAGTATAGAAAGCCTTTGGAGTCCAATTTAAGGCCTGGGCTACATTGGGTACTGATTGATTTTAACTATAGACAGCTGCACTCCACAAGATTGTAAGCAGCTAAATATATTCCTTTAACTGCAGCTGTAGCTCAATAGTTAACATTAATCAGTTGAGCTTCAACAAGTTTCCATATAGCCCAGGCATAATTGTTAGTCATTGTCTGGGCCTATGAATGGGCTGTATAATTCCAAATATTACATTTGTCAACAATACTTACAGCTATACTATGGAAATCAACATAAGCGGTCTGTAATGGTGTATTTATACATGCAAGTTTGTGGCATTCACAGCTTGCACAGTTAATATTTATTGGTGGAGTTTTTTGTGCATTAAAACCACATAAGCAAAAACTATTTAGATATTTCATTTATGTATCTTTTATTTTAGCAGAAACATACCATCCAATTAAAGTGACTTATGATGGGTGGCAGAAATAGTTTAAGAAGCAAACACCTCTACTTCTCTCTCCTCTGTTCTAATGAAGATCATTAGTCCCTTCACATTGAGATCCTAGCATGTGGGCTCTAATGAGATGATTAAAGAACTACTGAAGCAATGCAACTCAAGCAATTCACAATTAGACTTCATAGTTTAAGATGTTAATAATAAGTTTGTTTAACGTGTACTGTGCTTTTAAATGTCTGAATCCCGCTAGGCTTAATTTAGTTCTATCAGCAGTGCGTGTTAAAATGAAGGTTGAAGGGCTATGAGAATGCATGCTGCCTATGCTCAATCTCTAATTAAACCGCTGGCTGAATATACACTTATTTTAAAAGAAATTGTTTTCTGCTGTTACATTTACATAAGCAGATGTGTTAACATCTGCAACTAAGACAAGAATCTAGTAACATTACTATTTCACTTCAAATAGAATTATGTAATATTGGGACTAAAGTAGAGTATCTAAAGGTTTTCTATACAGTTTACTTATAGACCACAATCTCAGGAAGGATTCGGTCATCAAACTAATTAACAGGGCAAGATGTTAAAAGTAGCCGCTGAGTGATCTTCTAGCATTTTATTGCTGCTCATTGAAAAACCAGGAGTTAAATCCTATTTTCCTTTTTTTGGTCATTTATTAATCTTAATATAAATGTCTTTTTTATTATATAACTAGGATTAAAGTATGATTTTTATGTTACAATATTTCAACTATATACTTGTAATATATGTGCAAAGTTTAGAGAAGAACCCCCGGGTCTTAGGTATAGCTAGATTATAGGAATGCAAGTCTGTGCAATCTCCAAATTGTTTAGAGAAATAAAGTGTTGGACTTTGATTTCAGTGCCTCTGCATTCACCAATGTTTAGCATAGTTAACTCGTTTACTCTCAGTACAATTTTCACAGTTTTAACAAATGTAAAAAAACCTGAATTAAAAAATAAATAAATTAAAAGTACTCACTTAGCCTTTATGAAAATGACAGCGAGCACTTTTTACTCATTGGCAACATAATGTAGATTTGCTTCAAAGTGTAATGCTTTCAAAAAAAAAAAAAAAAAGAATGCATAAATATACATGTCTATGGTTAAGAGCAGAGCATAGTTGGAACTATTTTACCCTGAAAGTATGGAGACCTGAAAAGGCACCAAACAAGGTATGAATGCTGTAGTGTAAATCTCCATCTGAACTGGTGAATGTGCCCTCAGTTTTGAGCAAAAATATATTCTACAAGTAGCAAAAATGCATTTGGAAATAGTTCATATTTTTATTGCTTTAATGCCTCTTTGTCACCTTTTTAGGGTACTGCTGATTATAAGAACAAGGTTATTCCAACACCACAAAATAACTTCTCGATGAGATAAAAGTTGCCACATTATTTCATATTCTTTTAAAATTTACAACAGACATGGCACTAAAAGTTCAGGCAGACGATTTCCGCATACCAGCTGTATTCGTTGGTGCTCGAAAGCGATGAGATTGCTTTGTCCCGATCGCTAAATATGGCAACTGGAAGCCTTGTGTAGGCTTCCAGCAAACAAGGCACAAGTAAGTTTTTTTCACATTTTGTCCCACTTAGAATTTTTTTTGGCTTACCAGTATATTCTACAGTACAATAAATAACAGTATTAGAAAGTACACCTTGTCTCACAAAATAAAAGCCCTCTTAGGTCTATGTAAGTGGAAAAATAAAAAAGTTATGACTCTTGGAAGGCGAGGAGGAAAAGACGAACATGTCAACAACTAAAAATGCCAGGTCTTTAAGGGGTTAGGGCCCATTTACATGGCAGAGGACAAATACCGGTCGGCTTATCTGACCATTATTTGTGCAGTTTGGGTGCCATCTCCACGGCTGCGTGGTGGACAGATTTTCCCCGCGATGAAGTTTAAACTAAGGCAGAGAGCTGGTTTAGTGTAAAACCCATATTCCTCTATTGGAAATATTCAAACATTGCCCTGAAAGGTTATTAAGTTTTGCAATAACACATTTTATACCATATGTTCACTGTTTTATAAAATGTGTCTGGCAGATTTCAAGAGTAAATTAGTTAAATAACACAAAGAAAATGAAATGTATAGTACTCACCAGCCATGACTAATGCCATAGCTGAACCTTCTGTTAAAAACAATATTAAGTGACCATTTTAAACTTTTTTAATACAAATCATAGTAACATTCCTATTCCAAATTCCAAATACCAAACGTCAGTGTCTGTTGATTAATCTCCATCAACCCACTCCTGATTCCACGGCAGATTCTATGTTCTTTAGACTTTCACAGTTTCAATTACTGGTTATGCAGAAAAATTGTGAAATGTGTTAGGAAGGAAAATTAACAAATATGCCTTAGTTGTTTTGACATATGTTTATATATAGAATAATCTTGGTTTTGCTAATAGAAATGATTTACACAAACAATGGATTGTATAATAAATAAAAGATATAAATAAGCTTGTGATAAAAGAAGGACCTGTCAAAACTGTATCTGGGAATGTAAGTAAACAACATGTGATAGTGTAAAAGCCTGTAAAGGATACAGAATATTAGTTTAACACTCTTCTATCATAAACACAACTAATTTCACCAGTTCTATTTATAAATAGTGTACAAAATAAAGTCTCAGAGAGCTTATCAAATAGGAAATAAATTAAGAAATTTGCTGTATTGTAGCTGTACCATCTATTGTACATTTCTCCTGTCACTATGTAAACATTCAGATACTTCTCAGAAACTGGAAAAAACTGCAACACCATTTAAGCATAAATCCTGTGCAAAACAGTTTTATATATTAACTTTCAGGTACATCATTGAAAATTAACCATATTTGCTGAACGTCTTTGGTAGATATTATAGATTTGTTCACACTTGCAACCAGAGTATGCTGGAACTCAGGGTATCCAGGATATTAATTAAAGTATCCAAACTAGACAGTAGCATACAAGCCTCTATTTATACTGCACAATGGAACATTCAAGCTCTTTATGCATAACATGGGTAAGGTAGTCTGGAAATCTCAGTCAAAATACTAAATAAAATTACAGAATTTTCTACTAATCCCCATACCTACGTTCTTTAATGATGGGTATAAGAATAGTAAAGGAGTGACTATATTTTGTAGGAGTTCTCCAGTATTAATACGACTTGAAATTTCTGTAGTATGGGGGAGATGGATTAGAACAGAAGCTGAAAGAGCTCTTCTTGACCCAACCATTCTTCATAACCTCACCCCAGTACAACATGATGAGGTAGGTAGAAGTCAGGATAGTGGAGAAGCTGTGGATAGAGTGGTTTTAGACTTTGCAAAGACATTTGACAATATCCATCAAAAGCACCTATTAGGTAAATTAAATTAATAAAATTAGAAATAAATGTGTATAATTGGATTGAAAATTGGCTCAGACCATCAGGCCATGCTCAGAGAGTGATAGTAAATGATTCCTACTCTGAATGGTCTATGGTTGTAAGTGGTGTACTCCAAGGCTCAGTACTGGGTCCACTCTTAATCAATTTATTTTTTTTAAAGATTTAAGGGAGGGGATTAGTAGCACTGTTCCTATTTTTGCAGATAATACCAAGCTATACAGCGTAGTGCCATGAATGGAAGATGTTCCTAAACTGCAAGCAGACATAGACACAGAGGGCCACATGTATGAAAACTGTCTAGGTCTAAAACTCAGTTTGTTGCCCATAGAAACCAATCAGTGCCCCTTTCATATCATATAGTTCTCTGGAAAAATGAGAGGGGCGCTCTGATTGGTTGCTATGGGCAACAAAGTGAGTTTGAGACTTAGTCATACATGAGGCCCAGAGTGTTTAGGCTTCTACTTGGCAAATCAAGTTCAATGTGGATAAATGTAAAGTTCTGCATTTGGGTATTAATATTTTGCAGGCACCATAAGTCCAAATGGGTACAAAAACTAGAAGAATCACTTGATGAGAAAGATCTGGGTGTACTTCTAGATCATAGACTACAGAACAGCAGAATATTGGCATGCATTAAAAGAGGCATGAAATCACGGGACAGGGATATAATATTACCACTACATAAAGCATTGGTGTGGCTTCATCTGTGTTGTTCAGTTTTGGGCTATAAAAAGTATGGTGAAAACTATTTCATGTAAAACCCCTCAAAAGACCATGTGGGGAAAAAAAGATTTAATCTCCGAAGAAAAAGGCCTTCTTTACCATGAGAATTGTGAATCTGTGGAATAGCCTTCCTGTGGAGGTAGACACAGCAGAAACAGTTGAGGCTTTCAAGAAAGGCTTAGATGACTGCTGTCTAATAAGTAATATTAATACTTATGTGGCTGTATAAAACATCTAGATCAAGTTTGATGGCAATTTTGGGATCAGAAATTAAATATTCATTAGGGCAGATTGGTTCTTGTCTTATGAGTTCCAAAGTCTGCATCAGTAAGGGAAAAAAAAGCTTAAAAATTCCCAATTTCCCTCCCTTCATCTGCATCTTTCTGCAATCTTGGTTGAACTTGATGGACATATATCTTTTTTCAAACGTACTAATTATGTAACTATGTAAGTATGCATTATTACTTCGTAATAACTAATTTTTTTTTTTTTTTTGTTCTTCTTTTTTGTCAAGAACCATTTACTATAACCATTTTTTTATATTAACATATTTTAAGGAATGGGGGACAGCATATGGATAATACAGTACTGGTTCAAACATAACCATATATTGTTAAATCCTGAAAGTCACATATGTAGTAATTTGATAAGATACAGTGATTATTTGATTTAATCACCTGTAAGAGCCTTTCACATAGCCTGCGGTTCTTTGAAAAAATATTTGTGAGCTCCAAATAGACGCTTACTGAATCAGGAATATGACCTGTTACAAAGATTTTCTACCAAACTTTTTAGATTCTCCTTTGAGCCATTTGTTATTACGCAAATATGTGGAAATTCATTGTAAAGTTATTGGCTGCTCTTTCACAGAAGGTATGATTATCACCAAGAATCAGCACAGCCAAATTGCGCAGTGGTCTTAGCGGTTAAACATTTGTTCTGTATGTAATGTTGTGCTATGGGTCACAGTATGAAAATAATTCTTTTATTGAAGCTTCACTGTGCAGTTTATGTGCTAGCATAAGTGACCATAACTCCAGAGATTATAGCATTTTCTTTGGTCTAAAACCATAAAAATTAAGAATTAGACCTCACTGCATAAAACACCATGTGCTGTATTTCATGATATGTTGAATTTAATGAACCTTGAGGCATGACTAAACAATACATCTGTCCTTGGGGTTTATGGCAAAATCTAAGTAGACAATGAAGAGGAAAAATTCTGCAATATATTTTGCTACAACTTAATGTTTCAGGGGAACTATCCTCTAAATAAATAGAATCTCAGAGAAAAAAAAAATGTTGTGAAATTTGTTAAAATATTGCTTCATTTAAAAGCATATACAGTAGTGATTTAAGTAATATGTATACAAGAATAGCATACAGCTAAATAATATCTACACTGTACAGAGACTAGAGAAAGAATCACTCTTATATATGTGTTACAGCCACAACAGCCAAGCCACCTGAGTTTTAGCTGAACTGAACTTAGGCAATCAGAAATCCAATACAGAGATCTTGACCGGTTATATATTTTTGTGTGCAAACAATACATCTCCTAAAGCAATCTGGTTTCCTCATGTAATGACAGTCCCTGTCAGCCAAACTGTAAAAACCTTTTGTCCTCTATTAGGGAATCAGTTTTTTGGAGAGTGGGGCTAAGAAGAAGTGAAGAAAAAACAATAAAGCTACAAAAGCGAAACATTTTTTAGTAAAGCTAAAGCTTGTCTGTACTTATACTCTCCAAATTGTAAAGTGCTGCGGAATATGTTGGCGCTATATAAATAAAGATTATTATTAATATATACAACCTCAATCCCAAAAAAGTTGGGACACTAGACAAATTGTGACTAAAAACTGAATGCAATGATGTGGAGGTGCCAACATCTAATATTTTATTCAGAATAGAACACGCTGACAGATCAAAAGGTTTATCTGAGTAAATGTAACATTTGAAAGGAAAAATATGTTGATTCCAAATTTCAGTGTCTACAAATGCTAAAAAAGTTGGGACAAGTAGCAATAAGTGGCTGGAAAAATGAAATTGAGCATAAAACGAACAGCTGGAAGACCAGTCAACACTAATTAGGTGAATTGACAACATGATTGGGTATAAAAAGAGCTACTCAGAGTGTCAGTGTCTCTCTGAAGCCAAGATGGTAAGAGGAGCACCAATTCCACAAATTTTTGCGCAGAAAATAGTGCAAACAATACCAGGTGGTGTTACCAGCAATAAATAGCAAAGACTTAAAAGTTATCATCATCAACCATACATAACATCATCAAAAGATTCAGAGAATCTGGAACAATCGCTGTGCGTAAGGGTCAAAACTCTAAGGATGCTCGTGATCCCCGGGCCCTTAAATGTCACTGCTAGAGATGAGCGAATCGATTCTAACAAAGTGGAATTCGTTTAGAATTTCAGGAAAACTTCGGTTCGGAACGAAGTCGAACTTTGGGGTTACTTCGGGTGAACGAAGTGTGCTTTTGATTGATAAAATGGCTGCGAGCACATGGCGCTACATGGGGCAAAGCACCCCTGGGAGGAAGAAGGGGAATAGCCTGCATGACATGTGCAGAGGTGAAGCCAATCAGAGACCGGCGGGAATTCTGTGACGTCACCGCACTATATAAGTCCGGGCGCGACCCGGGAGCTCACACCTCTCACTGTGCTCATCAGGGAAGGTGCTGCCGGCTGATACTCTTTCTGAAGAATTGATTTTTATATAGCGATTTCTGTGGGGTGCTCAGCTTGTCCCCAGAGACTGTTCTCTTAATGTTCTATTTCTAATTTTTTGGGGTATTGGATCTGAAAAACCAGTGTGCGTCCACAGCTGCTGCATATACATTCAATATCCAAGTTGGATCTCTGCCAGTATCTGTTGTATTCATTTAAAGAAACAGCGTTTTTACAATACAAAAACCACTTCATTTTTGTGCTGACTCATTCTATTGCGCATTTACATCCATGGTTAATTAACAGTGTTATTGTGGCTGTGGTGCTGACCCCAGAAACCGTCCTTTTACAACGCAAAATATATAGATTTTTTCCTGTAGCCTAATTCTCAAGCAAAGGTTAATTACAACTGTATCTCTTGTTGAGTGGCGAAGAACATGCAATTGTAACACCGCTACAAAGCTATAATTTTTGTGGGGCTCAATTCTTTGGCGCTAATTACATCCAGGGGTTAATTAAAGTCGTTTGTTTGCTGTTGTGCTGACCCCAAGACAACCGTCTTTTTCACGCCAAATCTATAATTTTTTCCTGTTAGCCTAAATCACATAGCAAAGGTTAATTTACAAACTGTAATCTCTTGTTGTGTGCGTAGAAAACAATGCCAAATTGTAGACACGCTACTACAAAGCTACTAGATTAGTCGGCTCAATACTTTGGGCGCAATTTACATCTAGGGTGTTTAATTAAGCGTTGTTTTGCATGTTTTTGCTGACAAAAATTAAACCGTTTTATCAACGCCAAAATATATACATTTTTCTGTAGCCTAATTCACAAGCAAATTAATTACAACTGTATCTCTTGTTGTGTATGCGTAGAAAACACTCAATGAACACGCTACACAAGCTACTAATTTTGTTGCGGGCTCAATTCTTTTGGTGGCAATTTACATCCAGAGGGTTAATTAAAAGCGTTGTTTTTGCTGGTGTGCTGACAAAAAAAAACCGTTCTTTATCAACACCAAAATATATAAAATTTTTCCTTAGCCCAATTCACAAGCAAAGTTAATTACAACAGTATCTCTTGTTGTGGGTGGCGTAGAAAACACGCAATTGGTAACACGCTACAAAGCTACTATTTGTGGTGGGCTCAATCGTTGGCGCACTGTACATCCAGAGGTTTATAATTGTTGTGTTTGCTAGTGTGCTGACAAAAATAAACCGTCTTTTTTCAACGCCATAATATTAATAAATTTTACCTTAGCTAATTCACAAGCAAAGTTTAATTACAACTGTAACGACTTGTTGTGTGGCGTAGAAACAGCAATGTAATCACGCTACAAAGCTACTAGTTTGTGCGGCTCAAATTCTATGCGCAAATTTACATCCAGCGGGGTTAATTAAGCGTTGGTTATTGCTGTTTTGCCAGACCAAAAATAAACCGTCTTTTTCACGCCAAAATATATAAATATTTTCCTATATCCTAATTCACCAAGCAAAGGTTAATTAAACTATAATCTCTTGTTGTGTGGCGTAGAAAACACGCAATGTAACACGATACAAAGCTACTAATTTGTGCGGCTCAATTTCTTTGGCGCAATTTACACCAGGGATTTAATGTAAGCGTTGTTTTGCTGTGTTCTTGACAAAATAAACCTTCTATTTCACGCCAAAAGTATATAAATAATATACCTGAAGCCTAATTCCCTAATCCATAGGGATATAACACTGTATCTCATTGTTGTGAGGGCTAGAAAACACGCTAATAAGTGTAACACGCTACACAAGCTACAATTTTTAGCGGACACAAAACCATTGCTCAAATCCCTCCAGTGTGATCATTAAAGCGTTGTTTATCTGGTGGTGCTTACAAAAATAAACCGTCTTTATCAACCGCCGAAATATATAATTATTCCTGTAGCCATAATATCAAGTCCCCCCCCAGACAGGTTAAATAAAGCCTGTTTGAGCAATTACATTTAGTAAAAACACACACAAATTTACCTGGCATTTGTTGGAGCGCAATTTATATCCAAGGGTTTACCCTAGCAGGATTACTGGTTCATTTGGAGACAAAAACAGGTTAAAATATAAATCAAGAAACATATATCACATCAAACAGTGTACCTGTAGTATTTTCGAACAAACATATATTCATAAAGAGAAGACGCAGGCCTCTGCACCTGCGAATGGCTAGTGGCACAAACATTCCTGGAACAGGCCCATGTTTGCAGCACAGCAATGGGACGTCTGCAGCAGGTTGCACTCGTTGAGGCCACACCAGCCCTGTTCATCAAGCGGCCCCGAGTTGTTGATCAATGCAACCCAAGGTTCATGATTGGTTTACTAGGTCATCCGCTTCCTCCCATATGACATTCAGACAACACCCAGCCAAGAGTCGGTGGGAACCTCAGACACAACCCTTAGTTTGCAATTGCCCGTGAGCGAGTCAGCGTCCCCACACTTGACCTCCAGACCCTTCCTCTGTCCCCATCCGGATCCCTCAGCCAAGATCTTACTATGGTGGAGTCCTTGGCTCAGGCGCCACTATATATCAGGTATGAACAATTTGAGAGGGCATCAGCAGCACTTGGCATCGAAAAATGGGGCTCCAATACCCCTGCTTCTTGTCAGTAGTGCGCCAAAGGTATAGATGTGAGATGTCAGGTAGGTCATGTTGTGAGAGTTCAGCCTTGGCATAGCCCAAGACCGGTGAGAAGACAGCAGAGACGATGAAAACACAAATAAAGTGATGAGTAGCCGGCCGTGGGAGCCGGTGAATGCAAGGGCTTCATCATCGTCCGGATAAAGAGGTCGTCAGCTTGTGCCGTCAGGCAGCGTGTAAACACGCCACAAGTGGGTCATGTGGCCTGTGAGTCAGCCAGGATAGCAGCAGTGTGAGTCGGGAGCCAATCGGTCCACGCCGGGTAAAAAACCCCATTTTATTTTTTTTCGCAGGTCCAATGAAATAAGCGGCCGCAGGGGCTCAGCGAGGCAGCGGCGGCAGTAAGTCACTCTTGCTGAGCGTTGGGGTAAAATCCATTACTCGCGGTGTGGGCTAGTTCTTTGCTAAGACACCGGAGGACCGAATATGGTATATTGTAGAAACTGTAAGCAGAAAAGTGAAGCGGTGGCCATGGAGCTAACGTTTGGCACCACGTCCCTGCATCAACACATGCACGTCGTCACCATCCGGTGGCTGGGAGAAACGTGGCTCAGATGTGGTGGTCCATCCTGCCGCACGCAGCAACAGCACAGCAGCAGCGCCCAGTTGTCATCGCATGCCAATTGCAGCCAGTCAAGGCTCCATCACCTCTGCCGAAGGGAGCTGTTTCTCCTTTGACAACATCACCCGGTCCAGAAGCTCCTGCTCCTCGCCTACTCCTGGGCGCCAGCAGTCCGTTCAGTGCTTAGGCGAATGCCAAAGAGGAACAACAGATGCGTCCCCAACAACCTAAGGAGCAGCAGCTGACCGTGCACCTGTCCAAGTTGTTGTGAAACTGCAGTCCCACCCTTTCCAAATGTTGGACTCTGCACCGTTCATAGAACTAATTGCTTGTGCCGGAGCCTAGATGGAGTAGTTCCGAAGCCGTAATTTCCTTTTCCAAAAAGGCAGTACCAGCACTTCATAAATATGTAGAACAGAAGGTTGGGTCAGTCCTTGAGACTTATTCGTTTGTTCCAATGTTCACGGCAGCGCGTACGTCGGTATCTGTAACTACGGTCCAGTGGCCAGTACATGTCCTTTAACGGGCCCACAGGGTGAATGTGCTTCCAGCCCAGGCACATCAACAACTTGGCCATTAGACGCCGCTTTCTCCTCCACGTTGTCAAACAGCTGCACCTCTCTCCAATGTCCGCCTCCTCCTCCTTCCACCACCACCACCATCTCAGCCCCACAATACTGCTCTCCACCATACCACCACGATCTGGTGCCACTCATTTCTACACCTGGCTTGCCATCGTCGAACGAATATCACAACAGGTGATGAACTGCTCCCGCGTCATGCAGCAAGAAATCGATGTGTGGTGCTTCTCCGCAGCCAACTTCAATCGAACCATGGGAACGGACCAATGGTGGAGTGGAACATGTGTCCCGCGGCTGCACCGATGGTAGGTATTTGTCCATGCGCCCAGCATGGCGCACGTGTTTCAATCTGTGTTGTGAAAAGGTTCCCTTGAAGTCTTCCGCCGATCTTCAGAACATTCTGAAATGGCCAGGAAACTGTGCATGCACTTTATTATTCGACAAAGCCAGAACACCCTCCTTGAATTGCAGCGACAGAACTGTGGCCTCCCCCAACACACTCTGATATGCTATGTGTTTCCTTTCCACCCTTCTGGAATTCCCAGCCTCCCACATGTTGGACCGACTGTATGACAACAGAAAGGCATTAACGATTTTTTGATGATCCAGGCAGACATAAGTACTCCCCTGTGTAACTTTGATGTCACCAGTGGCATCTGCATGCGTGACACCTTCCGATGTTTTAAGCCATTCGGTGAGGCCCCACGATATTTGTCAGACGCCAGGACTACGGGATGAATAACGTCAATTCCTACTGCTTCTTCATGTCCTGGAACATATTCAGAAAAATCGTCATGGGCAGGGGAACAGGAGACAAGGCACTACATCTCAGTGGCCACATTAAGTTCCCATGTTGGACTGAAATGGAGGAGGAGATGGACATTAGGAGCAGAAGTGCCATTGTCTGGGTGAAAACGAGTGTATTTTCTACCAGGTTACAAGAGAGGAGAGCAGGATCACTGGGTGGAGTGGATGGAGATAGGAAAGATGTGCAGATGACCCCCAAGCACCGAGGCGAGTATACAGTGGAAATGGAGGCAGGAGCCCCTTCGAGTCACTTGTAGCAGATGGCCCGCAGCATGCTTATTTGCCTGGCTAGTGACAGCCGAATAGTCAGCATCCGCAGAGGGATGACATGCAGGCTCTCCACCCAATTGGACCCTCGCTACCGGTCCAAAATGGGAGCCATTATTCCCACTATTGAGAGGGAATAACAAACTCTAATGCTATAGGGAATCCTCGTAATCAGTTGGCTGCTGCCTATGTGCGGCCATCGTCCCACCTCTGACAGTGTCTGACCGGAGGGTTTCCATGCACTCTCACGTACGTACTTGCCAGCGGTGCAGTGAGGAAGGTGGGGGGGGTAGGAGCAGAACCTAGCTCCATCAGTAGTAACCTAAGTCTGGAGTCACTGAATGAGCATCTTCTTCGACTCCGCCTATGTGAGGAGGGCAGTCGCCAGCAGCAGCAGCAGCATCAGCTAGCAGCAGGACCTGGAGCAGTCCCTGACCAACCAGGTTGTGGCCTACTTGTGACAGCACTCGCCACCTCAGTTAGAAGATCCGCTGGACTACTGGACAGCCAAACTATATGTGTGCCGCAACTTGCCGATGTTTGCAGTGAGAAGCTAGTCCTGCCCGGCCATTAGTGTGCATCAGGCGGGTGATTCAGTGCGGCGGGGCCATCGTTACCACCATTTTAAAGAAATAAGTAGGGGGGGGGGGGGGGGGGGGGGGGGGGGGGGGGGTGGGGGGGGGGGGTATAAAAAGTAAAAAGGGGGGGGGGGGGGGGGTGGGGGGGGGGGGGGTTTTTGGGTAAAAAGGAAAAACCTTGTACAACACGGAAATGGGAACGACTGAAATTTGGTCAAGATGAATCGGCGTGGCTCGGCCAGGATTTCCACACACCCATGCCTCAGGCGTCAGCCTGGGTTCAAACTACCTGCCTCAGCCACTATTTCTGATGCGCCACCCGCTGTTTCCACACATCTGCCTGAAGTTTCTACATCTGCCTACCACCATCTTAACCAGGGACTGGTAATTCCACCCACCTCAACACACTGTAATTGTGGCCCACTATTACCTCAGCTGCTGCTGCTTGCTGCTGTTTGCCCGTGACATATCACAATGTGTCATTGTGCCCACTTTCTGACCTCATGCTGCCTGCCGCCGTGACCTCCGCTCTCAGTCATTGGCCATTCTTGGTGCTTCCTCTTTTTGCCACCTCCATGAATGTCAATGTGCCACTCTATGACCTCATGCATCTGCTGTGACTCCTGGCCGTGGCCCTCCACACAGTGTCCATTTGAGCCACCTCCTGCCTGACTTCAGCAGCCTGCAGACCGTGAACATCCGCTCTCAGTCATTGTGCAATTTCTGTGGCTTCCTCACTGATTTCCACCTCCAGAAATTTCATTGTGCCACTGCCTGAATCTTCATGCAGCTGCTGTCATGGGACCCCTCCCCCACACTGTATCACAATGTGCCACTCTGTGGCCTAATACTGTTTTGCCGCCTCCAGAATTCCATTGTGCCACTGCCATGACTCTCATACTGCTGGCCTGTGCCGTGACCTCCACCACTTGAGTGTATTGTGCCACTCTGTGCCTAAACAGTGTTAGTAAGCCGCCTCCAGAATGTCATTGTGCCACTAGCTGATCTCATACTGGTCAGCCCCGCCTTACCTCCAATTGTGTGAAGTGCCACTCTGTCCCTAATACTGGTTTAGAGCCGAGCTCCAGAATGTCATTGTGCCACTGCCTGATCTCATACAGCTCGCCGCCGTGACCTCCACACTGACTGATTGTGCCACTCTGTGGCCTAAAACTTGTTTTTAGCCCACCTCCAAATGTCATTGTGCCACTGCCTGATCTCAATACGCAGCCAAGGCCGAGAACCATCCACACTGTGGATTGTGCCACTCTTGTGGTCCTAATACTGTTTTGCCGCCTCCAGAAAGTCATTGTGCCACTGCCCTGTATCTCAAGCTGCTGCAGTCGTTGACCGTCCCACACAGTATCATTGTGCACTCTGTGCCTAATACTCTGTTTTGCCCTCCTCCAGAATGTCATTGTTCCACTCGCCTGACCTCATACATGCTGCCGCCGTGACCATCCGCTCTCAGTCAATGTTGCCACTCTGTGGCTTCTCGAGGTGGGGTGTTTTTTGCGCCACCGTCCAGATATGGTCATTGTGCCACTGCCTGACCTCATGCTGGCTGTGGCTGCCTGCGTCACCTCCACACTCTGTCACTAATGTGCCACCAGAGCTCTCAGCTTGTTTTTTTTCCAGCTTTCTGCTGTCATGACTTTATCCGGCTACATTCCCTCTTGAGTTTTATTCTGTCAGTTTTGCCCTCTTAAGTGCCCAGCGGATTTTAGAGTGAAGCGATTCTAAGAGTGGCGGCAGTTATCTGCATGTCATACTAAAACACCACATTGTGTATGAAGACCAAACGCAACAACGCTCTCTCTGCATATTTAACATGCACAAACTTTCTACATGCACCTGCAGGCTCTTGCAGCCTGGAAATAGCTGCTTTTTTACGCTATATCGGTGCCAACTTAAATTCGGGGAAACGAAACGAATTTTGTCAGAAAATTCGGCGAAGTGGACCGAATCGAATTTTTGAGACAAATCCGCCCATCTCTAGTCCACTGCGCCTCCAAACAGAAATGCCACTGTCAGGAAATAACATAATGGGCTCAGGAATACTGCCAGAAAGCATTGTCAGATGAAAAGCACCATCACCGTAGCCATTCTCGCTGTTGCCAGCCTAAACACTAACAGTGCAAAGAGTGAATCCCATTTTCTAACAAGCTCCCAAGCTCAGCCATTTTCCTACTGGCCAGGGGTCATTTGAAATGAGTGTGGCAAATGGAAAACTGTTCTGTGTCCAGATGGAGTCACGATTTGAAGTTCTTTATGGAACAGAGAGACGCATGTCATCCGGACCAAGCAGAACAAGGACAACCCAAGTTGTTATCAACGC
Source organism: Phyllomedusa bahiana (assembly GCA_025379985.1). NCBI lineage: Eukaryota > Metazoa > Chordata > Amphibia > Anura > Hylidae > Phyllomedusa > Phyllomedusa bahiana. The sequence goes on along the minus strand of JAODAL010024856.1, from coordinate 25,836 downwards.
TACGCTCAGAACCCCTGCATCACTGATAGTATGGTGTTGCAAAGACTGCTTTATGTGGCATGGGCAGCTTGCATGTCTTGGAAAGGCACCATTAACCCCTTTAACAAACGACCTGGAACGTAAGAGTACGTCCCAGGACCGCTAAGGGGCTTTGCAGGGGGATCGCGTCGGCCGACCCCTCCCCCCCGCACAGCCGGCGGGCCGTTAGCGGCTAATCGCTGCTACACCCGGGCAGTAACATGCGCCGGCGGGTGGCACCGCCCGCTGGGCGCTGGTTTAATACCCATCAGGCACCGTGCAGAAGATGCTGCGGCAACTGGAATGAACGCCGCTCGTGCCGGCGTACCGATCGTTAACTGTACATCGGCATCAGCGCAGCATATGCTGCGCCAATCCGAGACAACCGGAACATGGAGTTTGGGGGAGCCATGATAGAAGCTCCCGTCACTATATATTGCCATTTGCCCACTACTGGCCGTAGACAGGAAGTGTGTGTAAACCGCCATCTTTGTACACCCCCTAATCATTGCCTATGCAATGCATTAGTCCTGTATTAACAATCGCCGGCCCCTAGTGGGCAAGCACCATAAGGGGACTAAATTTTTACAGAGTCAAAAAAATAAATAAATAAAGTTTTAAAGTACAAAAAAAAAAGTATTAAAAGTTCAAATCACCCCCTATTCCTCATTTTTACAAATCAAATCAATTAAAATAATAAAAAAAATTTACAAAACCATTAAAAAAAAAAATTTATTGGTATCGTCCCCGAACGTCCGAAAAAGTCCCGTACTATAACAATTATAACACATTTATCCCCGTACAGCTGAACACCTGTAGAAGAAAAAAAAATTGCGTATTTTTGGTCGCATTTTAAATTACTTACACTCAAAAAATTGAATATAAATGATTCGAAAAAGCGTAATGCATTCCAAGCTTTAGCGATAAAAATTACACTTCAGCCCGCAAAAATGCCCCCCTCACTGACGTCCCGTAGGTGTAAGTACAAAAAAGTTATTGGTCGCACAAAATGGCGCCGTGGCGCAGATTTCAAAGATAGAAAAATTTGGGAATTTTTTTTAACGTACCACAACAAGAACATAACGAAAACCCTACATGTTTTGGTATTGCCGGATGTGTCACAACCTGTAGAATACCATGTAAATACATTAATAATTTACCGAAGATAATCAATGCTAAAAGCAAAACACCAGAAACATGGCTAAAAAATGTTTTTTTTTTTAACAACATGTCCCACTTGGAAATTTTTTTTGCGGTTTCCCAGTTATATTTCAATAATTATAGTTAACAGACAACCATAAGAAATTACAATCTTTTCCCCGCAAAATAAAAGCCCTCATGTGTCTATGTAGTAGATGAAAAATAAAAAATTAATGGCTTTCAAAGCGAGAGGGAAAAACAAACGTGTCACCAAAAAAAACGCCGGTCATAAACGGGTTAATGCCAGAGCCGCAATGTTTCAGGGTTTAGAACAACATATGCTCCCATCTAAGACATCAGCTCTTTCAGGGAAGACCCCTGCAATTTTCAACAATATAATTGCCAGACCGACATTCTGCAGCAATCACAACATCATGGCTACGTAGAGAAGGATCCGGGTACTGAAATGGCCAGCCTGCAGTCCAGATCTTTCACCATAGAGAACATTGGTGAGCATCATAAAGAGGAAGGTTGCAAAAAAGAATGCCGCAAGACGATGAACTTGAGGCCTGATTAGACATGAATGGGAGAGCATTCCTAATTCTAAACTTGAGAAACAGGTCTCTTCTGTCCCCAAGACGTCTGTTTTCTGACTGTTGTAAAGAAGAAGGTGTGATGCCACACAGTGTAAAAACGGCATGTCCCAACATTTTTTGGGATATGGTGACGTCTCGAAATTGAAACAACATATTTTTCTCTTAAAATTGATACATCCTCTCAGTTTTAAAAACTTTGCCTGATGATTTTGAGGTTTCTACTCTGAATATAAGCTGTTTGCACCACCACATCATTGTCAACCAGTTTTTTATTCTACGAATTGTTTTAGTGCCCCACTTTTTTGAATTGAGGTTGTATAAATATATATATATATATTATATAATATATATATATAATATATAAATAGGATAGTATATATATATATATATATATATACAACCGTTCATATTTTGTGTTTGCCCTGAAAACTCAGCTTTTATTTTCAAATGAGTTGCAAATGAAATAGAAATATAGTCCAGAACATTGACAAGTGGTTTAGAAATAGTGATTTCTATATGAAATAATACTTTTTCTTACTTCAAACTTTGCTTTCGTCAAACAAGAATCTCCCTTTGCAGCAATTCACATTGCAGTACCTTTGGCATTCTAGCTGTTAATTTGTGAGGTAAACTGTAAAATTTCCACCCCAATGATTCCAGAAGCCCCCCCCACAAGTTGGATTGGCTTGATGGGCACTTTTTGTGTACCATACGGTCAAGCTGCTCCCACAACAGCTCAATGGGGTTGAGATCTGGTTACTGCTCTGGCCACTCTATTACAGATAGAATACCGGCTTCCTGCTTCTTCCCTAAATAGTTTGGAGCAATTTGGAGGTGTGCTTTGGGTCATTGTCCTGTTGCAGGATGAAATTGACTCGAATTAAGTGCTGTCCACAGGGTATGGCATGGCGTTGCAAATTGGATTGATAGCCTTCCTTATTCAAAATCCCTTTTACCTTGTTCAATTCTCCCACTTTACCAGCACCAAAGCAACCCAAGACCATCACAGTAACTCCACCATGCTTGACAGGTGGTGTCAGGCACACGTCCAGTATCTTTTCAGTTGTTCTGCGTTTCACAAATGTTCTTTTTGTGTGATCCAAACACCTCAAACTTCGATTTGTCTGTCCATAAACTTTTTTTCCAATCTTCCTCTTGTCCAATGTCTGTGTTCTTTGCCCATTATTAAAAATTTTCCCTTTTTATTAGCCAGTCTCAGATATGGCTTTTTCTTTGCCACTCTGCCCTGAAGGCTAGCATCCCGGAGTCACCGCTTCACTGTAGATGTTGACACTGGCATTTTGCGGTTACTATTTAACGAAGCTGCCATTTGAGGCGTCAATTTCTCAAATTAGAGACTCTAATGTACTTGTTTTGTTGCTCAGTTGTGCAGCGGGGCCTCCCACTTCTCTTTCTACTCTTGTTAGAGCCTGTTTGGGCTCTCCTCTGAAGGGAGTAGTACACACCGTGTAGGAAATCTTCAGTTTCTTGGCAATTTCTCCCATGGAATAGCCTTCATCTCTCAGAACAAGAATAGACTGTCGAGATTCACATGAAAGTTCTCTTTTTCTGGCCATTTTGCGAGTTTAATCGAACCAAAAAATTTAAATGCTCCAGATTCCCAACTAGCTCAAAAAAAGGTCAGTTTTATAGCTTCTCTAATCAGCAAAACTGTTTTCAGCTGTGCTAACGTACTTGTACAAGGGTTTTCAAGGGTGTTCAAAATATCCAATAGCTTTTCTTACACAGCAAACACAATGTACCATTGGAACACTGGAGTGATGGTTGTTGGAAATGGGCCTCTATACACCTATGTAGATAACAACCAGACGTTTGCCGCTAGAATTGTCATTTACCACATTAACAATGTATAGAGTATATTTCTGATTCATTTAATGTTAGCTTCATTGAAAGAAAACTGTGCTTTTCTTTCAAAAATAAGGAAATTTCTAAGTGACCCCAAACTTTTAAACCTATGCATATGTGGTATTGCTGCATTCACAATTCCCCCAACTATAAAAAGTATGATATTTATTTCACATAGCAAATGGCATAAAACCCCCACAATTACTGAATTTTTGCCATCTCCTAACAAAAAAATAGATTTATAGTATCTGACAAAAGTGCGTACATCCCTATTTTAGTAAATATTGTATTATACTTTTTATATGACAACACTGAAAATATGACACTTTGATACAATGTAAAGTAGTCAGTGTACATCTTGTAGAACAGTGTAAATTCTATGTGCTCTCAAAATAACTCAACACACAGCCATCAAAGTCGAAACCACTGACAGCAAAAGTGAGTACATTCCTAGGTATAAAAAAAACAAATTGTGCCATTTTCCCTCCCCAGTGCCATGTGACACATTAGTGTTACAAGGTCTCAGGTGTGAATGGGGAGCAGATGTGTTACATTTGGTGATATGGCTCACTCACTCTCTCATACTGGTCACTGGAAGTTTTACATAGCACCTCATAGCAAATAACTCTCTGAAAATCTGAAAAAAGAATTATTGCTCTACTTAAAGTTGGCCTAGGCTATAAGAAGATTGCCAGCACCTTGAACCTGAGCTGCAGCATGGTGAGCAAGACCATATAGTGGTTTAACAAGACAGGTTCCACTAAGAACAGGCCTCACCATGGTCGATCAAAGAAGCTGAGTGCATGTGCTCAGCTTCATATCCAGATATTGTTTTTTCAAAGTAGACATATGTGTGCTGCCACCATTGCTGCAGAGGTTAAAGGGGTAGTGGGTCAGTTTGTCAGTGCCCAGACCATATATATCGCACATTGCATCAAACTGGCCTGCATAGCTGTCGTCCCGGAAGGTAGCTTCTTAGATGATGCACAAAAAAGCCCACAAACAGTTTGCTTGAGACAAGCAGACTAGGGACATGGATTACTGGAACTATGTCCTGTGCTATGACAAGACCAAGATAAACTTATTTGGGTCAGATGGTGACAAGCTTGTGTTGCAGCAACCAGTTGAGTGTCTTGCCTACTGTCAAGCATAATGGTATGAGTGTCATTGTTTGGGGCCGCATGAGTGCTGCTGGCTGTGAGAAGCTACAGCTCATTCAGGGAATTATGAATGTCAATATCTACTGTGACAAACTGAAGCAGAGCATAATCTGGGCTCTGAAACTGTCCCGCACTATTCCAACATGATAACGACCCCAAACACACCTAAAAGACAACCACTGCCTTGCTAAAGAGAGGACATTTTTTGATAAAAAATGTACACTAAGAAATGTTTTTCCAATAGTTCTTATGTGCCTTTTGATTACTTTTTAGTGCTAGCACTGTGCTGCTGATATTGGATTGTGCTTGTATTCCAACATGATAATGACCCCAAACACACCTCCAAGACAACCACTGCCTTTCTAAAGAGAGGACATTCATTTACTTTTGAGATATTTTTGTAAGTAAAGAAACTGAGAGTAAAGGTGCTAGACTGGTTAATCATGACCACTTTACATTGTATTCAAGTATCATAACTTCAGTATTGTCCCATGAAAAGATATAATACAATACTTACAAAAATGTGAGAGGTGTACTCACTTTTGTGAGATACTGTAAATGCAAAAAAGACTGAATTACTGTTTTATTTTCATCCCTCACATAAAAAGTTACATAGCTACATAGTTTGTAAGGCCGAAAAAAAGACATACGTCCATCCAGTTCAGTCTGTTGTGCTAAAGTTTTGTTCCAGAGAAATGCAAAAACCCCTATGAGGTAGAAGCCAATTGTCCCCATTTTAGGGGAAGAAAAATGCTTCCCAACTCCGATTAGGCAATCTGAATAAATTCCTGGATCTATGACCCTTCTCCAGAATTCTAGTCACTATAACTTGTTATATTTTTGCACACTAGAAATGCATCAATACAAGTTTGCAAATAAAAAATAAAAATTCTATGTTATGATGAAAAAAAATAAAAAATTGCCTATTCATGAAGGCCTAAAATATGTATGTTATTAAGGAGTTAAATACATAACATACAGTTAAGACACATACAAGGCCAAGTAAAAGGACCCTGCCTGCAAGGGTTTATATTCTACAATCCATTTGATATTTAGCTTAAAGCATCATCTGTTAGAAAAGACTCAATCAATGGTTTTAAATAGACAAGACCTCCATTCTGATTAATGTGGACAGTGACAGACATAACATAGTGGTTTGTTTAGCCAACTTGGGAACAGAGGAAGTGAGTAGGATCTATCTGTGCCATATTTATTAGTGATTATGAACAGGAAGTTACATTAAACAGCACAGTATACAAGAACAGGAAAACACAGGAAGTGTTTGATTAGTCACAATACAGAATTGCTGACGGATACACTAAAATAAATCAAAATTGTTTTGCTGCTTACGTAGTTCTTTGTCATGTTAATTCTTTCCACTGAGTAGAGGTTGTAAAACATTTTAGAAAAGATAATGAAAACCTTAATAATGACAAGCATTTGAACCTTGTGTGTTTTCTTATGCTAAATTGTATTTGAAGATTCTTTATGAATTTATATTTGTATATGTCCTCAGCACTCGTTATTTAAATAGAGGTGACAGCCCAAAATTGTTACATCAATCAAAGCAGGATAGGTGGCACTCTATTATAATATTGAAAAACTTCATGAGTGAATTTGCAAAACTTTATTATTCTGTTTACAATTAATAAAAGTATAGTTAAGACTTTTTTCGGCTTCACAGTTCATGTTGCGATTTGAACATAATTGTATAACAATAGATTCCACTTAAGGTACATTTCAGTCCTATTAAGGACCTTTTTCAATGGAGTCTTCTCCCAGGGATATGGTTCTTATTCAAATATTTATGAAACCGTTACTGTCATGCTGTGCCGGCTAAACCCATTTGTTTTGGCATGTTTAGCCTTCCTTAGTGAAAGTAGAGTATTAGCAAGATGGATAAGAGGATTTAGTCATCTCAAATGGGTTAATATTCCTCATTAGGGAGACTTACAAATCATAAACACTGCACAAAAATGTAAATTTCTTAAAATAAGGAAAAAGAGGTAGGACTCCAGCGGGAAAAGGTTCAGTGATTTGGATATGACTTAGAGAATGTTTTATCCAATGGATGACACTGGAGTCCTCACTTCTTATCTTTTCACTTATGTGAATATATTTACATTTTTGTGTAGTATTCATGGTTTGTAAGTCTTAACACACCTTTATTGTGCCTTTTCCTAATGAGGAATATTACTCCTTTTGAGCTGCATTTAACCCCTTAACGACCTTGGATGTATGCATACCTCCAAGTCGTTTGGGGGTTAACGCACCTGGATGTATGCATACGTCCTGAGGATTGCGCAAACTCTAAAACAGAGTTCGCACGATCGCTGCAGTATGTCATCTATTTATTACATGTATGCATACATCCTTAGGATCGCGCAAACTCTAAAACAGAGTTCGCACGATCGCTGCGGTATGTCAGCTTTGTTACAGCGGACATCCCACAGCATCGGCCCCGACCGGAGATTTCTCCGGGAGGAGGAGGGGTGATTAACCACTTAGTTGTCACGATGTAGCGATCGCGATAACTAAGTGAGGCACAGAAGGAGCAATCCCCTTCTGTGACTCTGTTGGCGCAGCAGTTGCACGATCGTGCGGCTGCTGTCTCCTAACAGACAGCCCGGAAGGCATATAATGCCTTCCGGGCTGTCTGTAACGTTAACATGCAGGGCCATGCCCAGATGCAAATCCCCTATGGAAAGTTAAAAAAAAGTGAAAACAGCGAAAAAACAGTAAAACACAACCACGAAAAATAAAATAAAAACGCATACCCCGCCCTTTTCCCCTTTACAAACGCCAGTCGCCCCAAAAAAGATCAAAAAGAAATAAAATACACATATTTGGTATCGCCGCATGCGTAACAATCTGCCCTATAAATGTGTCATGTTAACACGCACAGTGAACGCCGTAAAAAAAATGACAGAATTGCATTTTTGTTCATCCCGCAGCACATAAAATAGAATAAAAAGCGATCAAAAACTCATATAAACGCCAAAGTTGTACCAATTAAAACGTCAGTTAATCCGGCAAAAAAAAAAAAAAATCATAACACAGCTTTGTATACGGAAATATTAAAAAGTTATGGCTATCAGAAGATAGCAATGCATACATTTTATGTTACACAATAAAAACACTTCTTTTTTTTAAAGCGCTTCAACATAAAAAAGCTATATAAATTGGGTATCGTAGTAATCATATCAACCCACAGAATAAAACTAACTTGTCATGTATACTGCACGGTGAGCGCTGTTAAAAATAAAAATAAAAAACACTATTAGGATTGCAGTATTTTCTTCACCCTTCCATCCAAAACATGGATTTTAAAGCGATCAAAAAGTATGTCCCCCCCAAAAACATTATAATCAAAATGTCAACTCATCCCGCAAAAACCAAGTTCATAAACATCTCCGTACACAGAAAAATAAAAAAGTTATGGCTCTCAGACTATGGTGATGCAAAAACGTGTTTTCCTATTTGAATAAAAGTGTTTTTATTGTGTAAAAGCAGTAAAACATAAAAAAATACAAATTTGGTATCGCTATAATCGTATCCACCTGCTGAGTAAAGTTAACATGTCATTTATACCTCATGGTGACTGCTGTAAAAAATAAGAATAAAGAACACTACCAGGATTGCTGTATTTTGTTCAAAATGCCTCACAAAAACATTAATAAAAAGTGACCAAAGCATCATATGCACCCCGTAATGGTACCAATAAAAACGTAAACACATCCCGCAAAAAAACAAGCCCTTAAACAGTTCTGTACGCAGCAAAAAAAAGTTATGGCTGTCAGACTATGACAACATAAAAGTGCAGATTTTTATAAACACATTTCTGTAATAAAACATAAAAACCTATATAAAATTTGTATCATTGTAATTGTACTGGCCCGCATAGTAAAGTTATGATTTCATTAAACTGCATGGTGAACGCTGTAAAATTGAAGCAAAATAAAAACAATGGCAGAACTGCATTTTTTCCTCACCATTTTCATGGCCCAATGCTAAAATGAACTATGGAACATCTGTGCATCCAAACAGCACAATACACTCCTAGATGAGATCCGTGAGGGGTTTTGAATCCAAAATGGGGTGACTTCTGGAAGGTTTCACCTATTCTGGTACTTTGGAGGCTTTGCAAATGCGACATGGCACCCACCAAAATCTGTGTTCCAAAAGCAAAATAAATATCCAACCCTTGTACACCTTCCAATGCCATGCGCCAAAACAGCAGTTTAAAACCATATATAGTCTATAGACGAACTTGGAAGAAATTGTGTAACAAATTTTGGGGTGTTTTTTTTTTTCCAGGATTCATTGTAAATATGAAACTGTTTAAGCTAAATTTGCAGATTGTTGGAAAAAAATTTTTTTTTAATTTTCACAGCCTAATGCTAAAAAATATTAGTGAAACACCTGTGGGGTCGATTTCCAATATGGGGTCTTTTTAGGAATGGATGTTTATTACGTTTTAGCACCTTATGGTGTCCTCAAACCTGAAATGGCGCCTAAATAAAATCATATTGAAAATGAAACCCGGGAAGCCAGTAGGTGCTCCTCTTACTCTGAGGCTTGTGGTTGAACCAAATAATGCACTAGGGCCACATATGGGATATCTCTGAAAATGGCAGAATCTAGGGAATCAATATTAAGCTGCATTTACCTGGTAACATCTACCGTGTTTCAGTGAATAATGGATAAAAATTTAAAATCACAAAAAAAAGTGAAATTTTGAAATTTCATCTCCACTTTGCTTTAATTTATGTGAAATACTTAAAGGGTTAAAAAACTTCCTAAACACTGTTGTAAATACTTTAAGGGGTCTAGTTTCTTAGATGAAGTAATTTATGGGGGTATTTAACATACAGGCCCCTTAAAGCCCCATCAGAATTGGACTTGTCCCTAAAAAAAAATTATATTGCAAATGTTCTTAAAAATGTGAGAAATGAGTACTAAATTTCTAAGCCCCCTAATGTCGTAAAGAAATAAAAAGACATATAAAAAACGATGCCATCCTATAGCATGCATACAGTATGGTCGATGCTAGTTATAAACTATTTTGTGGTGAATAATTATTTGTCTTGCATGCAAAAATTTCATGTCTTTCAAAATGACAAATTTATCCACATTTTCATAAAATTTTTATATTTTTCACAAACAAGGATTGTATGGGCCAAAATTTCTTACTAACTCAAAGCACAATGTGTCATGAGAAAACAATCTCTCAATCACATGGATAGGTAAAAGTGTCAAAAAGTTATTCTCAGATAATTTGACATTTCAGATTTCAAAAATTTCAAAAACAGATTTCAGGAAGGCCAAAAGTGGCTGGGTTCTTAAAGGGTTAAAGTCGCTCATCTAGCAAGCCAGTACTCTTTTTTGCACTTACGAGGGGCAACACCCTGAAACAGCTGTCTGTAGATTGATACTGTGTTTGCTTTGTTTTCCTAATCATGTTAAAAGGCTGATTAAGTTGAACATTACTTAATGAATGTTATATCCAGTAGGAGTCCTAGCTATTTTTCCTTTAGATTATTTGAATACATTGGAATATGTTCACCTCACCACCTTCAGACTGCCACTGCTCTAACTGCTCTCAACTTGTCATGTGTAATTGGTGGTCCATAATTACATCACCTATGGATGGTGCACAAACATGATGGGTGACCTCCACGTATAAGGATAATGTATCCATAATGAATGCCTGGGGACAGAGCAGACTTGCACCATAAGACCGAAACTTAAAGAACCCATGTAATGGTCTCCAAAAATCAAAAGAGGTAGTGTACTTATGTCAGACAGGACCAGGTCTACAGGAGGAACAAACTTTTAGCATAGGTGCCAGAGTGCAATATGACCAGGAATGTTTCTTTTGTACTCACAATATAGTTTTCCATGACATGCCAAGTGCAGTCAGACACTTTTTGATTGAAGCTGGAAAGCATAACAAAGAAACCGTATTCATTATTTTATCTTGTGTGATGTTTACTGTGATTAGAGATGGGCGAATTTCCCGAAATTCGTTTCGTTCACTTCGCCGAATTTCTCGGCAAAAAATAACTTCGTTCCGAATTACTTCGGCACGAATCACGTTAAAAAAAAACAGCTATTTCCAGGCTGCACCGAGCCTGCAGGTGCTGTAGAACGTGTGCCATGCTTAAATATGCAAGGGAGTTTGGGTTTGTCTTCATACAATGTTGTGTTTTAGTATGACACGCAAAATGACTGCCGCCGCTCTTAGAATCCTTCACTATAAAATTCCCGGGGCCCTTTAAAAGAGGCAAAACTGACCAAAAAAACTGAAGGGGCAATGTACCTGATAAAGTCATCCGAGCCACAGCTGGAAAAAAACACGCTGAGCGCCCAGGTGGCAACATCAGTGACAGAGTGTGGAGGAGCCGGCGGCACCACAGCAGCATGAGATCAGAGAGTGCACAATGACATTCGGGAGGTGGCAAAAACGGGAGTAGGCCACAGATGGAAAAAAAATGACACAGTGTCTAGGTCACAGCAGCAGCCATGGCAGCAGCAGAGGTCAGACATTGGCACAATGACACAGTGTGTAGGTCACAGCAGCAGCCACAACAGTAGCATGAGGTCAGACAGTGGAAAATTTGACAGAGGGGTGTGGGTCACGGAAAGCAGCCACAGCAGCAGCATGAGGTCAGACAGTGACACAATGACATTCTGGAGGTGGCAAAAACGGGAGTAGGCCACAGAGTGGGACAATGACACAGTGTGTAGGTTAGGGCAGCAGCCACAGGAACAGCATGAGGTCAAAACAGTGGCACAATGACACAGTGTGTAGGTCACGGCAGCAGCCACAGCAGCAGCATGAGGACAGACAGTGGCACAATGACACAGTGTGTAGGTCACGGCAGCAGCAGCATGAGGTGAGGCCCTGGCACAATGACACAGTGTGTAGGTCACGGCAGCAGCAAGAGTCAGGCATGGCACAATGACATTCTGGAGGTGGCAAAAACAGGAGAAGGCCACAGACTGGGACAATGACACAGTGTGAAAGGTCACGGCAGCAGCCACAGGAGCAGAAATGAGATCAGACAGTGGCACAATCACATTCTGGGGGTGGCAAAAACGGGAAAGTAGCCACAGAGTGGGACAATGACACAGTGTGTAGGCCCACGGCAGCAGCCACAGGAGCAGCATGAGGTCAGACAGTGGCACAATGACACAGTGTGTAGGTCACGGAAAGAAAGCCACAGCAGCAGCATGAGGTCAGACAGTGGCACAATGACAGAGTGTGAAAGGTCACGGCAGCACCACAGCAGCACATGAGGTCAGACAGTGGCACAATAAACACTCTGGAGGTGGCAAAAAACAGGAGTAGGCCACAGAGTGGACAATGACACAGTGTGCAGGTCACGGCAGCAGCCACAGCAGCATGAGGTCAGACAGGGGCACAAAGACATAATGGAGGTGGCAAAAACGGGGGTAGGCCACAGGGTGGGACAATGAGACAGGGTGGAGGTCACGGCAGCAGCCACAGCAGCAGCATGAGGTCAACAGTGGCACAATGACACAGTGTGTAGGTCACGGCAGCAGCCACAGCAGCACATGAATCAGACAGTGGCACAATGACAAGTGTGTAGGTAAACGGCAGCAGCCACAGCAGCAACATGAGGTCAGACAGTGGCACAATGACATTCTGGAGGTGGCAAAAACAGGAGGTGGCCACAGAGTGGGACAATGACACAGTGTGTAGGTCACGGACGCCGCCACAGGAACAGCATGAGGTCAGACAGTGGCACAATGACACAGTGTGTAGGTCACGGCAGCAAGCAATGAGGTCAGGCAGGGGCACAATAAACATTCTGGAGGTGGAAAAAACAGGAGTAGGCCACAGAGTGGGACAATGACACAGTGTGCAGTCAGACACTTTTTGATTGAAGCTGGAAAGCATAACAAAGAAACCGTATTCATTATTTTATCTACTGTGATTTTTTACGTGATTAGAGAGGGGGCGAATTTCCCGAAATTCGTTTCGTTCACTTCGCCGAATTTCTCGGCAAAAAATAACTTCCGTTCCGAATTAACTTCGGCACGAATCACGTTAAAAAACAGCTATTTCCAGGCTGCACAGAGCCTGCAGGTGCTGTAGAACGTTGTGCCATGCTAAATATGCAGAGGAGCTTGGTTTGGTCTTCATACAATGTTGTGTTTTAGTATGACACGCACATGACTGCCGCCGCTCTTAGAATCGCTTCACTATAAAATTCCCTGGGCCCTTAAGAGGGCAAAACTGACCAAAAAAACTGAAGGGGCAATGTAGCCTGATAAAGTCATGCGAGCGACAGCTGGAAAAAAACAAGCTGACGGCTCAGGTGGCAACATCAGTGACAGAGTGTGGAGGTGACGGCGGCAGCCACAGCAGCATGAGATCAAGAGTGGCACAATGACATTCTGGAGGTGGCAAAAACAGGAGTAGGCCACAGAGTGGAACAATGACACATGTCGGGTCACAGCGGGCAGCCATGGCAGCAGCATGGGGTCAGACAGTGCACAATGACACAGTGTGTAGGTCACAGCAGCAGCCACAACAGTAGCATGAGGTCAGACAGTGGCACAATGACAGAGTGTGTAGGTCACGGCAGCAGCCACAGCAGCAGCATGAGGTCAGACAGTGACACAATGACAAACTGGAGATGGCAAAAACAGGAGAAGGCCACAGAGTTGGACAATGACACAGTGTGTAGGTCACGGAAGCAGCCACAGGAACAGCATGAGGTCAGACAGTGGCACAAAGACACAGTGAGAAGGTCACGGCACCAGCCACAGGAACAACATGAGGACAGACAGTGGCACTATGACAGTGTGTAGGTCACGGCAGCAGCATGAGGTCAGGCATTGGCACAATGACACAGTGTGTAGGTCACGGCATCAGCATGAGTACAGGCAGTGGCACAATGACATTCTGGAGGTGGCAAAAAAAGGAGAAGGCCACAGACTGGAACAAAGACACAGTGTGTAGTTCACGGCAGCAGCCACAGGGGAAACATGAAAAATCAACAGTGGCACAATCACATTCTGGAGGTGGCAAAACAGGAGTAGGCCACAGAGTGGGACAATGACACAGTGTGTAGGTCACGGCAGCAGCCACAGGAGCAGCATGAGGTCAGACAGTGGCACAATGACAAAGTGGGTAGGTCACGGAAGCAGCGACAGCAGCAGCATAGGTCAGACAGGGGCCAATGACAGAGTGTGTAGGTCACGGCAGCAGCCACAGCAGCAGCATGAGGTCAGACAGTGGCACAATGACACTCCTGGAGGTGGCAAAAACAGGAGTAGGGCCACAGAGGGGGAAAGACACAGGGGTGCAGGCACGGCAGCAGCCAAAAGGGCAGCATGAGGTCAGACAGTGGCACAATGACTTTCGGAGGTGGAAAAAACAGGAGTAGGCCACAGAGTGGGACAATGACACAGTGTTTTAGGTCACGGCAGCAGCCAAAAGCAGCAGCATGAGGTCAGACAGTGGAAACAATGACACAGTGTGTAGGCCCACGGCAGCAGCCACAGCAGCAGCATGAGATCAACAGGGGCACAATGACAGAGTGTGTAGGTCACGGCAGCAGCCACAGCAGAAACATGAGGTCAGACAGTGGCACAATGACATTCTGGAGGTGGCAAAAACAGGAGGTGGCCACAGAGTGGGACAATGACACAGTGTGTAGGTCACGGCAGCAGCCACAGGAACACATGGGGTCGACAGTGGCACAATGACACAGTGTGTGGGTCACGGCAGCAGCAGCATAGGTCAGGGCAGTGGCACAATGACATTCGGGGGTGGAAAAAACAGGAGTAGGCCACAGAGTGGGACAATGACACAGTGTGTAGGTCACGGCAGCAGCCACAGGAGCACATGAGGTCAGACAGTGGCACAACCCACATTCTGGAGGTGGCAAAAACAGGATAAGGGGCCACAGAGGGGGACAATTACACTGTGTGTAGGTCACGGCAGCAGCCACAGGAGCAGCATGAGGTCAACAGTGGCACAATGACACAGTGTGTAGGTCACGGCAGCAGCCACAGCAGCAGCATGACGTCAGACAGTGTCACAATGACACAGTGTGTAGGTCACGGCAGCAGCCACAGCAGCAGCAATGAGGTCAGACAGTGGCACAATGAACATTCTGGGGTGGCAAAAACAGGAGTAGGGCCACAGGGTGGGACAATGACACAGTGTATAGGTCACGGCAGCAGCCACAGGAGCAGCATGAGGTCAGACATGGCACAATGAAAACAGTGTGTAGGTCACGGAAAGCAGCAGCATGAGGTCAGACAGTGGCACAATGAAACAGTGTGTAGGTCACAGCAGCAGCCACAGCAGCAGCATGAGGTCAGACAGTGGCACAATGACACAGTGTGTAGGTCACGGCAGCAGCCACAGCAGCAGCATGAGGTCAGACAGTGGCACAATGACACAGTGTGTAGGTCATGGCAGCAGCCACAGCAGAAGCATGAGGTCAGACAGTGGCACAATGACATTCTGGAGGTGTCAAAAACAGGAGTAGGCCACAGAGTGGGACAATGACACAGTGTGAAAGGTCACGGCAGCAGCAGAAATGAGGTAGAACAGTGGCATAATGACATTCTGGAGGTGGCAAAAACAGGAGTAGCCACAGAGTGGGACAATGACACAGTGTGGAGGTCACGGCAGCAGCCACAGCAGCAGCATGAGGTCAGACAGTGGCACAATGACACAGTGTGGAGGTGGGTGCAATACCATCCCTGGTAAAGATGGTTGTTGGCAGATGGAGAAACTGTCAGCAGATGTGGGGCATCAGGCAGGTGGCGGCATCAAATAGTGGCTAAGGCAGTAGTTTGAACCCAGACTCATTTCTCACAGTTTGGGTGAGGCATCATGGCAGCTGTAGTCTGACGCCTAAGGGATGGCTGTGTGGAAATCCTGGGCCGATCCACGCCTGATTCATCTTGACAAAGGTAAGTCGTTTCCCCATTTCCCGTGGACAAGCGGGTTCTCCATGGGCCTAAAAGATGGCCCCTGCCGCACTGAACCAAACCACCTCTGATGCCACACTACCCCGGCCGGGCAGACAGCTTCTCCACTGCAAACTCGGGAAGTTGCGGCCACACATCCAGTTTTTTGGCTACCCAGTAATCCAGCAGATCTTCTAACTGGGGTGGCAGAGTGCTGTCCAAGTAGGCCACCACCTTTGGTTTAGGGGCTGCTCCAGGTCCTGCTGCGCTGCTGGCCACTACCCTCCTTACTAGGCGGGTGAAGGAAACTGCTCATCAGTGACTCCAGACTTAGGTTACTGCTGATGGAGCTGGTACTTGCTCCTACCCCCCCACCTTCCCCCACAGGGCCCCCAGCAGTAGTACGTGACGCTGAAGAACCCCCCCCGTCAGACCGTCAGAGAGGGAAAGATGCCGCACATAGGCAGCGCCAACTGATTACGGAGGATTTTTCCCCATAGTATTTGAGTTTGTCCCCCCTCTCAATAGCTGGGAAAAAGTCTCCCATTTTGGGCCGGTACGAGGGTCCAATAGGGTGGAGAGCCAAAGTATATCCCTCTGCCGGATGCTGACTATTCGGCTGTCACTATCCAGGCAAATAAAGCATGCTGTTGGGGCCATCTGCACAAGTGACTCCGAGGGTCCTCCCTGCCTCCATTTCCACTGTATACTGCCACGGTGCTTGGGGGTCATCTGCCTCCCTCTCCTCATCCCATCCACCTCCTCCAGCTGCTCCTGCTCCTCCTCTCTTTTCACCCTGGGTAGAAAATCCACTCATTTCACCAGACAATGCTTCTGCTCCAATGTTTCCCCCTCCTCCTCCTCATTTAATCCCCACCGGACTCATGTGGCCACGAATTAGTCGCCATGTCTCCAGTCCCCTGTCCAGACAGATTTTTCAGCATCTGTTCCAGGACATGAAGCAGTGGAATGACGTTATTCATCCCGTAGTCCTGGCGACTGACAAATACCGTGGCCTCCTTGAATGGCCTCAACAAAACGGCAGGTGTCAGTATGAGTGCCACTGGCTGACACAAGTTTCAAAGGGGAGTACTTCTGTCTGCCTAGGTTCATCAAAAAAATCCGTTAAGTGGCCTTTCTTGTTCATACAGTCGGTCAAAAATGTGCAGGTGGATTCCAACGGGTGGGAAAAATCGCATATCTGAGTCGTGTTGTGGGAGGCCATTTTTTCATTGCCCACTGCAACTCGAGGGAGGGTGTCCTGGCTTTGTACGAATGGATAAAGTACATGCCCACACTTTCCTGGCCATTTTCAGAATCTGCTGAAGATCGGTGGAAGACTTCAGGAACATTTCTCAACCAGATTGAACACGTGCGCCATTCAGGCGCCTGGACATCCTCCTCGGTGCAGCGCGGACACCATGATCCTCCCATTGTCCGTCACCATGGTTCCGATTTGCAGTTGGCGCAGCGGGTTTTTTACCCCGTGGCCGCTTGGCTCCCGACCTCACACTGCTGCTATCTGCTGACTCACGGACACATGCCCACACTTGTTGGCTGCCGCCGCTGCCTGACACGCAAAGCTGACGCCCTCTTCTTCCTGACGATGATGAAGCATTGCCCTCACCGGCTCTAAGTGGGTCGGCTACAATCTTCAATCTATTTGTGTTTCATCGCTCTACTCTGTCCTTCATCACCGGTCTTGGTAAGCAGAGGGCTGACCCTCTCAACATGACCTCCATGCCACTCTCAACATCTATACTTTGACGCCTGACTGCAAGAAGCTGGGGATATTGGCCCATTTCTTCGCTCGCCAAGTAGCTGATGACTGCCTCCTCAAATTGTTCATCCTCGCTATATAGTGCGCGAGCCCAGAACCCACATAGTAGATCTCTGGCTGAGGGAACCCCACCCCCCCCGGGGGTTGGGACACAGAAGGCGATTGAGGGACAGGTGAGGGCCGCTGACCCGATCCCGGGCCATGCCAAACTAAGGGTTGTGTCATGGACGTTTCCACCGAACTCTTGGCATGGGGTTGTCAGATGTCATTGGGAGTTAGTGGGATGACCTAGTAACCACTCAAGAAACCATGGGGTTGCTAGTCAGTACATGGCCGATAGAGACAGCGGCAGTTGTGGCCTCACCGAGTGTCCCCTGCTGCGACATCCCTCTTGCTGTGCTTCGGACTGATCCAGGAATGTTTGTGCCTCTGCCACTCTGCAGGTGAAGAGCCTGCCACTCTCTGGCTTAATATGGTTGTTCTAAAATGTTACAGACACTGTTTTGATGAAGATATATGTATATGATAAATACCCACCCTGTATTTGATGCCAAATGAACCCACTAAGAAGCTTGGTAACCCGTGGTTATAAATTGCGCTCCACAAATGGGCAGGAAAAATTGGATCTTGTTATGTGCCGTTTAAAAACTCTTTGTATTTTATGAATATAAAAGCAAAACAACAGGCTTAATTAAACTTCCGATATGAATTATGCTACAGTATTTCTTATGTGGCGGTTAAAACAAATTTTCTTTTACTGAGTACAACAGCAGAACAAAGCTAAAATAACCCTGGGATGTAAATTGCGCAAAAGAATTGAGCAGCCAGAAATACTAGTTTGTAGGGTATTACAAATGCGTGTTTTCTACGCTACACAACTAGTGAAAAATCTGTAATATAACTTCGTTTGTCGAATTTATTGTATAGGAAAAAATTGTATTTATGGCGGTGAAAAAGACGGTTTCTTGGAGTCAAACAGCTAGCAGTACAACGCTTAATTAACCCCTGGATGTAAATTGCGCAAAAGAATTGAGCAGCGGGAAACTACTAGCTTTGTTAGGTGTTACTGTTGCGTGTTTTCTACGCTACACAACAAGATAAAAAATATTATAAATTAACATTCGCTGTGGGAATTATGATACAGGAAAATGAATTTTTGGTGGTGAAAGAAAGACGGTCTTGGAGTCAAAAAGCAGGCCAGAACAATGCTTATTAACCCTGGATGAAAATTGCGCAAAAGAATTGAGCAGCAGGAAAACTACAGCTTTGTAGGTGTTACAATTGCGTGTTTCTACGTACACAACAAGAGAAAAAATAGTAATTAATCCTTCGCTTGTGAATATGCTACAGGACAAAAATTGTATTTTTTGGCGGTGAAAAAATACGGTCTATTTTTGTCACCACAGCACAAAAACAACGCTTAATTAACCCCTGGATGGAAATGCGCAAAAGAATTGAGCAGCGGAAATACTAGCTCGTGTAGCGTGTTACAATTGCGTGTTTCTGCGTACACAAACAAGAGAAAAAAATTGTAATTAATCTTCGCTTGTGAATTATGCTACAGGAAAATTGTATTTTTTGGGGGCGGGCGGGTGGAGGACAGGGGGCGGGTCCAGGTGAAAAAAGAGGGTTTCTGGGAGTCACAACAGCAGCAGAACAACGCTTAAATTAACCCCTGGATGTAAATTGCGCCAAAAGAATGAGCAGCCGGAAATACTAGTTTGTAGCGTGTTACAATTGCGTGTTTCTACGCTACACAACAGAGAAAAAAATTGTAATTTACCTTCGCTTGTGGAATTATGCTAACAGGGAAAATTGTATTTTTTGGCGTGAAAAAGACGGTTTCTTGGAGTCACAACAGCAGAGAACTACGCTTAATTACACCCTGGATATAAAATTGTGCAATAAGAACATTGAGTAGCTGGAAACTACTAGCTTTTTAGCGTGTTACAATTGCGTGTTTTCTACGCTACAACACAAGAGGAAATAAAAAAAATTGTAATTACCTTCGCTTGTGAATTATGCTACAGGAAAATTGTAATTTTTGGCGGTGTTAAAGGTCGGATTCTTGGAGTCACAACCAGCAGCAGAAAACACCGCTTAATTAACCCCTAGATTTAAATTGCGAAAAGAATTGAGCAGCGGAAACTACTAGCTTTGTTAGCGTGTTACAATTGGTGTTTTCTACGCTACACACAAGAGAAATAAATTGTAATTTAAACCTTCGCTTGTGAATTAATGATACAGGGAAATTGTATTTTTTGGGGTGAAAATGACGGTTTCTTGGAGTCACAAAGCAGCAGAAACAAAGCTTAATTAAACTGGATGTTTAAATTGTGCAAAAGAATTGAGCAGCCGGAAACTACTAGCTATGTAGCGTGTTACATTTGCGACATGTTTCTAGCTACACAACAGGAGAAAAAATTGTAATTAACCTTCGGCCTTGTGAATTATGCTACAGGATAAATTGTATTTTTTGGCGTGAAAAAAGAGGTTTCTTGGAGTCACAACAGAGCAGAATAACGCTTAATTAATCCCAGATGTAATTTTGCAAAACATTGAGCAGCCGGAAAATACTAGCTTGAAGGTGTTACAATTGCGTGTTTTCTACGCTACACAACAAGAGAAAAAATTGTAATTAACTTCGCTGTGAATTCTGCTACAGGAAAATTGTATTTTTTGGCGGTGAAAAGACGGTCTATTTTTGTCCACCACAGCCAAAAAAACAAGCTTAATTAACCCCTGGATGTTAAATTGCGCAAATAATTGAGCAGCCGGAAACTACTTAGCTTGGTAGCGGGGGAGTGTTTACAATTGCATGTTTTCTACCGCTACACAACAAGAGAAAAAATTTTATTTAAACCTTCGCTTGTGAATTACGCTACAGAAAATTTTATTTTTTGGCATTGAAAAAGACGGTTCTTGGAGTCCACAACAGCAGCAGAAACAAGCTTAATTAACCCTGGATGTAAATTGCACAAAAGAATTGAGCAGCCAAAAATGAAGTGGTATTTGTATTATAAAAAACGCTGTTTCTTTAAAGATTTACAACAGGAAATGGTCAGATGCCCTTTGGATATTCAATGTGCTGTGAGCAGATAGCATTACATGTATATGCACTGGACTTCAGAATCCAATACACCAAAAAAAATCAGAAATTGGAACATTAAGAGAAGCAGTCTCTGAGACAAACTGAGACACCCACAAAATCGCTGTATAAAAAATCAGTTCTTCAGTAAACAAATAGCCGCGGCAGCACCTTCACTGATCAGTTCAGTGAGAGCGGTATGAGCTCCACAGCCGTCGGCGCCGGACTTATATAGTGCCGGTGACGTCACAGAATCCCGCCGGTCTCTGTTTGGCTCATCTCATGCACATGTCATGCAGGCTATGCCCTTCTTCCTCCCAGAGTGCTTTGCCCCATGTAGCGCCATGTGTCGCAGCCATTTTATTCAATGAAAGCACACTTCGTTCACCCGAAGTACCCAAACTTTCGACTTCGTTCAGAACCGAAGTTTTCCTGAAATTCTAAACGAATTCCACTTCGTTAGAATCGATTCGCCCATCTCTAACTGTGATGATAATAAGAACACATCATGACAATAACACTGTAGGAAATTACATAGATATTATTTATGTGACTACAGTATGTGGTATCCTGCTGAGAGTCATTACTAGCTTTTATTATTTTAAATTAACTTTTGTTTACTGCTATAGAAGACAAAAATTTAAACAACTTCTTATCTTATAAAGTGAGGCATGAAATACCACAAGAGGTAATCTGTAATATGTTTTTTGTCTAAAATGTGATTCTCATTCTTAGGGCATGTCCCCACGGCACAGGTTTTCAGCTGGTATTTCAGACGGTTTGCAGTTTTGCAGATCGCCTGAAAAACCGGCAGAAAACGAGCACAGCTGGGCTCTATGGAAAACCCGTGCAGCAGTACCCACTGAACGGGTTTTCTGCCGGGCGGTTATTCCGCCCTCGGGCCACCCGAAAAAGTTGAACATGCACATTCTTCCATCCGGTTTTTGTAAGGAATATTTGCATGTCAATGGGAAGGGGGAGAAAAGCTGTCCCCCCCGTGGCCGTGTCCACGGCACACAAACCGGGCAGATACCGGTTAGATAAACCGACTAGTATTTGTCCTCTACCGACGGGGACATGCCCATACATACAGTGTGTCAGATGATACAAATGGAACAGAGGAAAAATGTAAGTATGATCCAGTGGGGCTGCACGTGGACCTAGTTTTGTAAGTTTTCTCTCAATTAGTAGCAGTGCTACACATGACAAATATAAGTAGAGAACATGCCATCAGACTTTCTCAGTAGTGCAGGTTTGGGGCTTATAATTTGTATAGTAATCATATCTCAGTTAGAGATGGGCGAAGTTCTCACAAATTCGATTCGGTGACTTCGCCGAATTTCCCGACAAAATTTGTTGCGGTCCGAATTACTTTGGGAAGAAACGCGTTAAAAAACAGCTATTTCCAGGCTGCACAGAGCCCTGCAGGGTGCTGTAGAACGTTGTGCCATGCTTAAATATGCAGAGGGAGCTCGGTTTGGTCTTCATACAATGTAGTGTTTTAGTATGACACGCATATGACTGCCGCCGCTCTTAGAACCGTTTCACTATAAAAGTCCCTGGGCACTTAAGAGGGAAAAACTGACCAAAAAAAACTCAAGCGGGAATGTAGTCTGATTAAAGGTCATTGGCAGCAAAGCTGGAAAAAACAAGCTGCGGGCTCAGGTGGCAACAATCAGTGAAGAGTGTGGATGGTGCGGCAGCTGCCCAGACAGCATGAGGTCAGAGAGTGGCACACAATGACATTCTGGAGGTGCAAAAAAACAGAGTAGGCACAGAGTGGCACAATTGGACACAGTTGGAGGTCACGGGCAGCCAGCCACAGCGGCGCATGGAGGTCAGGCAGTGGCCACAATGACATTATGGAGGTGGCAAAACAGTAGTAGAGGCCACAGAGTGGCACAATGACAGAGAGTGGAGGTACACGGCAGCAGCAGCATGTAGGTCAGAGAGTGGCAAATGACATATCGGAGGTGGCAAAAACAGGAGTAGGCCACAGAGTGGCACATTGACAGAGGTGTATGTCACGGCAGCAGCCACAGCAGCAGCATGAGGTAAGGCAGTGGCACACATGAATTCTGGGGGGCAAAACGTAGTAGGCCACAGAGTGGCACAATGACAGTGAGTGGAGGTCAAACCAGCTGCAGCATGAGGTCAGAGAGTGGCACAATGACATTCTGGAGGTGGCAAAAACAGGAGTAGGCCACAGAGTGGCACTGATGACACAGTGTTGCAGGTCACGGGCAGCAGCCACAGCAGCAGATGAGGTCAGGCAGTGGCACAATGACATTCTGGAGGTGGGCAAAACAGTAGTGGCCACAGAGTGGCAAAATGACAGAGAGTGGAGGTCACGGCAGCAGCTGCTGAAGGTCAGCGAGTGGGACATTGACACAAGTGTGGAGGCCATGCCAGCAGACAAAGCGCAGCATGAGGTAAGACAGTGGCACAATGACATTCGGGAGGTGGCAAAACAGTGTGGGCCAAGAGTGGCCAAGAAGAGAGTGGAGGTCACGCAAAAAGCAGCATGAGGTCAGAGGGGGAACAATAAAAATTTGGAGGTGGAAAAAAAACAGGAGTGGGCCCAAAAAAAGGGGGACAATGATCAGTGTGGAGGTCACGGCGCGCCACAGCAGCAGCTGAGGTCGACGTGGCCAATGACAAATTCGGAGGTGGAAAAAACAGAGTAGGCCCAGGTGGCAACAATGACGAGAGTGGAGGGTTCGGCACAGCACCCATGAGGACAGACAGTAGCACAGACAGAGGTGGGGTCACTACAACAGCCGAGCAGGGCAGCATGAGGTCGGACATTGGCAAAAAAGGGACACAGTGTGGAAAGTTTCCCCGGGGCAGCAGCCACAGCAGAAAGCATGAGGTCAGACGTGGCAAATGAATTCTGGAGGTGGCAAAAAACAGTTAGAGGCCCAATGGTCAAATACAGAGTGTGGAGGTAAAGCAGCAGCCACGCAGCACCATGAGGTCAGACAGTGGCACATTGACAGAGTGTGTAGGTCACGGCAACAGCCACAGCAGCACCCTTGGGTCAAATTGGCACAATGACAAGTGGGAGGTCCCGGCAACAGCCAAGCAGCAGCATGAGTAAGACGTGGCCCCAATGACAAGTGTGGGGTCCCGGAGCAGCCAGCAGAAAATGAGGTCGGGCAGGGGCCAATGACATTCTCGGGGTGGAAAAAAAGTATTAGGCCACAGAGGGGGAAAAAAGACGAGAGGGAGGTACGGCAAGCGCTGGGTCTGAAGTGGCACAATGACAGGTGTGGAGGTCACGGCCACAGCAGAGGTCGGGAAAAGTGGCACAATGACAAATTTGGAGGGGGGAAAACAGTAGTAGGCCCCACGAGTGGCCAATGAAGGAGTGGAGGGACGGCGGCAGCTGGGAAGACAGGGGCAAAAGACGGTGTGGAGGTCAGGGAGCACCCCAACGGCAGCAGTAGAGATCGGGACAGTGGCAAAATGAAAAGAGTGTGTGGGTAACAGAAAACAGCCACACCCGAGCTGAGGTCAGACATTGGGCAAAATGACAGAGTGTGGGGTCACGGCAGGGGCCACAGAGAGCATGAGGTCGGCAGTGGCACAATGTTTTCTGGGGGTGGCAAAAGTAGTAGGAACAGAGGGGCCAATGACAGAGAGTGGAGGCACGGCAGCGCAGCATGAGGTCAGAGAGTGGCAAAAATAAAAATTCTGGAGGTGGAAAAAAACAGGAGTAGGCCACAAAAAGTGCAAAAATGACTCATTTTGTGGGGGGTACGGCAGCAGCGCATGAGGTAGAGATTTGGAAAAGAATTCTGGAGGTGGAAAAAAAAAAGGAGGTGGCCACGGGAGTGGCACCCAAAGGGGAAACAAAAAAAAGGGGGGAGGTGACGGGGAAAAAGAAACAGAATGAGGTCAGGAGTGGCACAATGACACAGTTGGAGGTCACGGGGGCAGCAGTATGAGATCAGCAGTGGCACAATGACTTCTGGAGGCGGAAAAACAGTTTGGGCCACAGATTTTGGCACAATCACACAGTGTGGAGGTCCGGCGGGGGCAGCAGTTTGAGATCAGGCATGGCACAATGACATTCTGGAGGGGCAAAACAGTATTAGGCCACAGGTGCACAATAACAGGTGGGGGTCACGGCGGCAGCAGATGAGTGGGGGAGTTGACAATGACTTTTGGGAGGCGGAAAAAACAGTATTGGGCCCACAAGTGGCAAAAACACACAGTGTGGGGCCCGGGCCCGGGGGGGGAAGCAGTATGAGGGAGGCAGTGGCACAATGACTTTCGGGGAGGGGGCAAAACAGTTTGGGCCCACAGAGTGGCACAATGAAACAGTGTGGATGTCACGACAGCAGCAGCTGAGATCAGGCATTTTGGGCACAATGACATTCTGGAGGGGCAAAACATATTAGGCCCCCAAAAAGAGGGCACAATACACCTTTGTGGAGGTCCGGCGAGCAGTATGGGGTCAGGCAGTGGCACAATGCATTCGGGAGGCGGCAAAACAGTATTGGGCCCAGAGTGGCAAAGAACAGTGTGGAGGTTGCAGCAGCAGCTGAGAATCAGGCAGTGGCACAATGACTTTTGGGAGGGGCAAAAACAGTATTGGGGCCACGAGTGGCCAATCACACGTGTGGAGGTACGGCGGCAGCAGTATGGGTCAGGAGTGGCACAATGACATTTGGAGGCGGCAAAACAGTATTAAGCCAAGAGGGGCCCACAATCACACAGTTGGGGACGGCCACGGCGGCAGCCCAAAAGCGTATGAGTCAGGGCAGTGGAACATGAATTTGGAGGGGCAAAAACAGTATTAGGCCCAGGGGGCAAAATCAACAGTGTGGAGGTCACGACAGCAGCGCATGAGTCGGCGGGGCACAATGACATTCTGGAGGGGAAAAAACAGGGGGAAAAGCCACAGAATGGCAAAATGACTGAGAGCAAGGTAAAGGCGGCAGCAGCATGGGGGCAGGAGGGGCACTGACACAGTGTGGGGCAGGCAGGAGTACGCAGCGCATAGGTCAGGGTGGCACAATGACATTTGGAGGGGGCAAACAGGGGGGAAGCCACGAGTGGCACATGCAAAGAGCGGAGGCACGGCGGGGCGCAAGCATGAGGTCGGGAGTGGCACAATGACACAGTGTGGAGGACATGGCAGCACCCACGCAGCAGATGAGGTCAGAAATGGACAATGACACGTGGGGGATGTACGGCAACAGCAACCCAAAGAGGGGT
>JAODAL010024855.1:0-59736 GCA_025379985.1 Phyllomedusa bahiana | reverse complement strand
TGCTAAAATCTATCCTGAAAGAGGTCGGAGGGACGCAGCTACCTGCTGTGAAAGGAGTGGTGCCCGGTCCGAGCGGTTGCAGAGTAGAGTGGCTGAGAAAGCTGTGGGTACCTGGCTGACTTGCTGCGCGTGGGCCCGCCACCTTGGTGATCAGGCGCTGGGCGCCGCTGTTTCCCGCCAGTCAGCCCGTGGTGTCGGATGAGCGAGAGGATCTGGAGGGACCCGACGGAGTTAACAGTGCAACCAGAGGTTGGCTGGGACGCCAGAGCAGGGATGCTTATCTCCCTGGACCACGTGTGCCCATCATAGGCCTGCCTGCGGTCTACATACCTCCTTCTCCCGTTCCGGCTGCAGCTGCATAGCACAGTGAGGAAGAGGTTGCAGAGGGCGACATTCCGAGCAGCGGGACTGGTAACACAGCAGCAGTCCTTGTGCCTCCCGTGCCCTCCTCCCACTCTGGAGACTGTGAGTACTACACTCCCACTACTTTCACCTGCCCTGGGCTCACAAGAGGATTCGGCATTTTTTCTTCATTAACTGTGTGCCTCCCTGCTCGGCAGGAGATACCTCCTTTATTTTCCGCCCCTCCACACTGTGAGTGCGTTTAACACAGTGCCAGCTGAACTGACATTCTATACTTCCCCTTACTCCTATGCAGCCCGGGGGTGTGGGTGGGGGGGGGGGGTATTATCATCCATCTCTCCTTGCGACTGCTAACGTTTTCTACAATACTTCAGAACAGTCCCTTCATAGTTCGATACTTCAGCTGCAGTACTTTGGCCTCTGCTGCCCTCCTGTGGCTCTCTGGAGCACTATGGCAAGGTTTAATCTGTGGTTACAGCAGTTGGAACCCATTCTACATTCTGTACACCGTGCGGACTCTGAGACAGCCAAACTAATATCTGTTACTCACAGGGAGCGCAAGAGTCCTTCTACAGCAGAATTCAGTACAACCCCCCTCTTGCCGGCACTTTGCTTTCCACAGATACAATTGCTTCAAATACAGTATTACCTCTTCTCCCTTCTATGTGGATCTGACCACCCTCTTGTGTTCATCTGCCATACTGGTTAGCTGGACTATTTTACTACTACACCAAGAGTACTCTGGCTTACCCCCAACTGTGTGCCAATAGTGTATACTCTCGGACGGACTGTCACCCCCTACCTCTATTGGTGTCTGCAGCGCCAACGTTTGACAGGTCACCTGTCATCCTGTTCCAGGGTTGGCTAACCCCAATGTGTTAGCGTGATGTGAGGTGGTGTCTTCGGTCTAAGCCAGAAGGTCCCCATTGTGCATTGTATACCCTACCGTTCTACCTCTTCCCCTTTGAGCAGTTGACGGGGGCTTCCCCTGTCGCTTGTATACTGCTTCTTCTTATGGCCCCTGCCAAACCAGCATCCAAGACCCTGGAGAAACTGGACAAATTTCGTCGAGCAGACAGCCCCTCTCAAGCAGGTGCCGCTCCCGTATCAGATATGCAGACCGAACATGATCAGGAAGACTCTGATATGGAGCCTCTGAGTCCAGAGACCATGAAAGTCCTTGCCGCCATTCACTCGTGCCAGGCTACCCTTACCTCTCGCATAGAAGAAGTAAAAGTAGATATCTCCCTGCTGCGGCATGATGCTCAGAAAACTCGAGAGCGAGTAACGGAGGTGGAAAATAGAGTCAGCACCCTAGAGGACCAAACCATTCCTCTGCCCCGCCGTGTTGAGAAAGCCGAGAGGACTATTACCAAGCTGCACCAACACTTGGATGATCAGGAGAATAGGTTGCGGAGATGTAACCTGCTCTTCATTGGCCTCCCGGAGGGAGCGGAGGGGTCCGCTCCTAATCCTTCCTGGAGAATATCCTTTTTTCACCATGGAGGGACAAGTTCTCGGTCATGTTCGCAGTTGAAAGGGCGCACAGGATTCTACCAAAACCGCCTCCACCTGGAGCTCCCCCGCGGACATTTTTAGCCAAGCTCCTAAATTATAGAGACAGAGATGCTGTCCTTCGGCTTTCTAGAGAACGGGGCCCAATGTCTTTTGGGCAGCTAAAGGTCTAGTCTATCCTGATTTCTCGGGTGGAGGTCCAAAGAAGCGGGCTCTGTTTTTCTACTAAGCAAAAATACGGGACGTAAAAAAAAAAGAATGCTGTATCCGGCTAGTTTAAAAAGTTATGCCAAAAAAACAAAATTTTTTTTTCAACAGGCCCAAATCCTTTGTTTGGCTGGATTTGGGGGTTTTTTGTTTGGGCGTTTCGTTTCAAGTAATGAATCTTCATTTTGTTCTACCAGCTCCTTTACTATGGGGCGTGGGGAAAATTTTTTCCTCCTTGTACCAGAACTCGAGCACTTGTGATTCCCCCTTTTCCAATTGTTAGTATGGCGAAAAGTAGTTTCGCACTGACAGGAATTCCCTTTTGGGTTTAAACGACCGCTTTAAAGGGGGCCCTAGTCTTCAAGTACTATGTAAGATCACGAGATGGATATTGCGTGCCCCAAAGGAGACAAAATGAACCGATAGCTCCCACTTGGGTCCCCTTGGGTAGGCTGGTCCATATTCGACTTCAAAACGGGGCCAGGGGAGCCCTTTTTTCATCGTCTCGGTTGGGTTTAAGCCTCACTAGGTTTGGGGTGGATGACCAAGGAGGACATTGTCTGAATGCTCTCTATTTCACTCCCTTTCATTTAATTGGCTTTATGTTCTGCCTCCGATTCCTCGGGGGGTGTTTAGGGAGAATTTTGGAGGTCCTTCCCTAATACCCCCCATGCCAATATTTGGCTTAGGGTTTTTAAAAATTGATTTTGGGATAGTCTCTAGACCGTTTGACCCTCCTATATGGGCCCCTGGACCCGCACCCTTTTTCCCTCACTCATTACTGGTAGATTTTGGGGAGTCCTGACCCTGCGTTTAGAAACCCTACAACACGTAAAATACCCCCTTTTTTTCCACGAAATTTTAAAAACGCCTTTATCGCTATTTTTTCTTATTTGATCCCCCCCCTAACTTGCTTACCACTTTTCGTCGACATACTTGCAAAATCCTATCAATCATGCCCAGGTATGCTGTCTTAAATTGGAAAACATCCTCCCAGAAAAAGGGGGTCTTAACCCTTTTTCTGGTTAAAAAAATTTTGCCTCCCACACCGTCCCCCTCGAAAGGGGGCGCGCTTTTTTCCGGAAAATGCGGAGTCGGCATCATGGGTTGACATGGGACGCTTTAAGGCATACGCAAGGGGCACCTGAGTCTGCTATTGGGAAAGAAGGCCCTGGCGCACAGGGCTTCAGCTTGCTAGGGAGGTGACGGGGGGGAAACTGCGCTATACCAAGACCCTTCTGGGAGAATAACGAGGTGGCTGTGTGGCCCAACTGTACCAAACCTGCTTGCTTTTTAAAAGGCTCAGAAAAAAACTTTTTTTAGAGCAGTCCTACTTTGAGCATGGGAAAAATGTGGAAACTTCGGGAGCAGGGCGGGGTACCTTAACCCCGGGGATCCGGAGCTGATACCCTCTCGATGGGTCCGTACTCTTTGCCCCCCTACTAACTTGACTTTCGCCTTTTATTTCTAAATTTGTTTTTCTAAAACCCATTTTTCGACTCCTGAGATTGGGGACTCCCTGTCCCCCACTACCCCTTCCTCCCCTATTGGTGGGATAGGGGTTTTCTTAGATAGCCCATTACTGAACAAAAAAATAATTGACCCTTTTATTTCTTTCCAAACCCTTTTAAAAAAATCTCCGGGTAGTGAGGGCTCCCGTCAAAATTCTACAGAAAATATGGGGGATTTTATTGTCCCTCAGCTATTGGAATAACCGGGGCTGCTTGCGGACTAAAACCCCCCCTCAATGTCGGGGGGACATCTTGTAGTGCTCCCTAAACCTGGAAAGGACCTACACTTTGCGAATCATACCGCCCCATAACTTTGCTTCCATCCCGAAAACCAACAAAATCCTTTTTGGCCAAAAAACTTTTCCCCGGGGGGAAAAGGAAAAATTTTGGGGAAACCTTTTTCCTATAAATTTGGGGGAGGTTTTTTTTGCCAGAAACCAACCCAAAAGGGATTTTTAATTTGGGCCCCCCGGGGGGGACAGGTTTCGGGACAAAGGGGCCGCCTTTAAATTGAGGGGAGAGGGGGGATTTTTTTTTTCCCCCTAATTTTAAAAGGCTAAAAATTTTTTTTTCCCACAAAAAAACCAATGTGTGGCTTTCTAAAATTTTTTTGGGGGGTAAGGGGTTTTTCTTCTCTTTATCAAGGGCAAAGCCTTGACCCCCCCCCAAGGGGAATGGGTTCCCGTTTTTTCCCTCCTTTTCCTTTCCAAAAATTTGGGGGGGGGGCCCAAATTTTTGGTTTTGCCCCCTTTTTTTTAAATAAAATTTGGGGTTCCCCCGGGGGTGGCCCCCTTTACCAAGGAAAACCCCAAATTTCCAGGTTAAACCCCCCGGTTTTAATTTTTTGGGGTTTGGTTGGGGGGTCTAAAAAGGGGAAAAATTTTCCCCTTTTTTAAATTTCCCCTTTTCGTGGGGGAGGGGGGAAGGCAGGAAAAAATTTTGGGGCCGCCCATTTCCCCCTTTTTTTAAAACCTTAGCATTTTTGGGGGCCCGGGGGGGGAACCCCCAAGGGTCCCCGGGATCAACCTTCCCGTTTGAGGCTTTTCCTTCCCCTTCTTTTTCTATTTTGGGTAAAAAATTAGGGGCCAAAAATTTTTAAAATTTTTGGTTTTTTTTAAACCCCCTGTAATTTTTTTCTATTTTTTTCCCCCAAAGGGATTTTTCCCCGGGAAATCCCCTGGGGATCTTAGGGGGAGATTGGGGGTTCCTTCCCAGTTGGTTTTTTAATCAATTGAAGAAATTTTTTTTTTGTTGCAATTACCCCTAGCCCTTGGGAAAATCCCCCGGGGTTTCCTCTTCCTTTTTAGTTTGGCCCCCCCTCCTTTTTTGGGCCCAACCCTTTAGTTTCAAAATAAGGAGGGGGTTTGCCCGTCCCCTTACCCCGTTAGTATGTCTTTTTGGGAAACCCCGAGACAGACAGTTTGGGGGTTCTTTTTTCAGGGGTATATTTTTGCGCCCAGAAGTCCTTTAACTATGCTAGGAGGCTTTTGCGGGGCCGGGGTTTGGGGCCAAAATCCCTTTGGTGGTAAGGGAGGGATTGATAAACGGCATGCCCCCCACATCAAAGGGGTTTTTTTTAAGGTAAAAAACAAAACGGGAAAATTTTGATAAGTTTTGGGGGGCCGGTGGCTGACTCCTCTGGCAGGGGTTGGTCCCTTAAGGGAACGGAATACAGAGCGCTGAGAGCCCTTTAAGTTGTGGTATCCGGGGGCATTGCCCTATCGTTTTTTCCTTTCATTTTTTGAGTAACGTAAAAGGGTTTTTATATAAACACATTTTTAGTATCCTCGCCTTCTTTTTGGGGTCTTTTGGCTCTTTTGAACAACTGAAAAATAGAAATATTTGTGTACGCACTTACCTTTTTTTTTTATTGGTTCCCTGCTTGTTGCAGGGTTATGGGTTCATTCTGTTAATACTTAATAGGTTTTTATAATTTCAGGGTTACTGCCAATAGCCATGTAGCAGCATATGCACTGCATGATAATTGTTTTGAATACGGCTGTAAAACACTTTGTCTGTTAAAATGTACCTATTGCTAATCCTCCAAATAATGTTTTATTTGTTAATCAAAAAAAAGTGTAAATAAAAGTGTAAAATAGTTATCCCTTAATAAGATTTAAAAAAATAAAAATAGAATAAATAAATAAAATAAATAATACAATAAAAATAAATATTTAATAAAAAAATATTCTGCACACACAAAAAAATTACAAATATGAGGTAATAAGCTGTAAAATTAATCTAACAGGTTATTAAGTGTGAAATATGAATGGTGTAAAAACACTTTATGTTGACACTGCAAACAATTTTGTCTTCCGCAGTAATTTCAATGTGAGAGTCCTAACCACCTCTCCATTCAAAACAAAGTGATTTTGGGGCTTGTTCTAAAGATAGGAACGGGCTCCAGATTTGTGACCCGCACCTATCAGATATTGATGACATATGGTATCGATATGCTACCAATGTTTATGGTGAGACAACCCCTTTAAGGTACCCTAATGTGAGTTGGACTGGAAATCAAGTAACGTCAGCCTGAGCGCCACAAGACAAGATGCAACAGGAACCGTTGGGGATGGATAAGGTTAGCCCTGTAGACCATTAAAAATCCATAACCCTAACCCCAATTTAGGATAGGGGTTATGGTTATGGTAACGATTTGGACTGGGTTGAAGTCTAGGGTTAGAGTGAATAAATATGGGTTGTGAAGCATCCCATGCCAGAAATTTTTTTACAAGTTTGTTCAAACCAGCGTTTAAACAAACAGGGATAGATGTGACCAAGACTAATGTGTTTGTGGTTAGGGTCAAAAAATATGGGTTGTGGAGCATCCCATGCCAGAAATGTTTCACAAGTATAGATGTGACCAACACTACTGAACACTTAAGGAGGTAGAGGTAGTAGGGATTCTGATAAGTTGACAAAGAGGCAATGTCCTTTAGATAGATTACAATGTTTCCTATCTCCGCTTATTTGTAATTGCTGTTTCTAATTGAAGGTACACTGTAACCTTATAAGGGTATTCCAATCCAGGGAATTATGATTCCACAGTTGCTATTAAGTTCTGTGGAAATTTGGCTACTTGGCTGAATTCAGAACTCCCATAGATGTAAACCATAGGTGGCAATCTATCGATTCTCCACAAGAGAACAAATTACACATACCTTGAAATCAGTTATTTTACTATATATATACTAGCTAGGTGGCATGCAATACAAAGAACACTTTACTTACATACTGTATTTGGTGGCCCGTTTAACTGGCCCGAATATAAGTAGCATATTTCTGTGTGTAAATGTTATTACTTTTAATGATATCAATTAATTTTCTCATTGTTTGTTACAGAGAGCCATCAAAGGGGGCATTAAAAGTGCGTTTACTACAACTTCAATGTCACTTTACTTGGAAACTTGTTTTACAGGACACATACCGTGATGAATTAGAAGACAGGTTGTACGACCAGTTGACGTTTCTTGTCACCAAGAACAAATACATGTTACACAATCTACTGGCCTATATGATGCATCTGAAAGGAGACTACACAAAAGCCATGGCCAATTTAGAGAAAGCAGAAGAAATGATTAAAGAAAACAATTCGGATAATTCTGATAAAAAATATTTGGTGACATATGGAAATTACGCATGGGTGTTCTACTACTTAAACCAGTATGAAGAGTCTCAAAACTATATCAATAAAGTAGAGGAGATTTATAAAGAACTCAAAGATACTCAAGACATTGCGGAAATCTATGGTGAAAAAGCCTGGTCTCTATTAAAATTTGGACGAAAATATCATGGAGAAGCAAAGAAATATTTTCAGAAGGCTCTGGAGCTAGAACCAGAAGATCCTGAGTGGAACACTGGATATGCAACTGTGGTCTACAGAATGGAAGGTTTAATTGGCAGAAAATGTCCTGCTTCTGAATGTGAATCACTCCAGCTATTGGTAAATGCAGTAGAGAGGAATCCAAATGATGCCGTGGTGAAGGCACTTCTTGCATTGAAGCTGCAAGACCTAAGGAGAAGTGAAGAAGGAACAAAATATATTGAAGAGGCCATAGAACAAGCCCCACGCCTTCCATATTTGCTCCGCTATGTATCAAAGTTTTATAGGAGAGCTGGAATGTTAGATGAGGCCTTGTGTGTCCTAAACACTGCATTAGAACTCACGCCAAGCTCAGGATTTCTACATCATCAAATTGGATTATGTTACAGGAAAATGTATTTCAATTCCAAAAAGCGGTTTGTTGATAGAAATAATTACACCAGTCGTAGGGACTCAAAGGAATTAAATGACCTCCTCCAACACACCCTCTATCATTTCGAAAAGGTGCTGGAGTTGAAGAAATCATTTGTGTATGCATATTCAGACTTAGCAAACATGTATTGTGAAGCAAAGGAATACCAGAAAGCGGAGGACACCTTTCAAGTTGTTTTGGCCATCCCCAATCTTCTAGATGGAGAGAAGCAGCAGGTCTATTGCAATTATGGACGTTTCAGAGAATACTACAAGAGGTCTGAATATGAAGCCATCAGCTACTATAAAAAGTGTTTGCAGATTCCATCACCCTCGGTAGACAAAGAAGTAAGTGAAAAGTCTCTAAAAAGAATTGCTTCAAAAAGATTAGAAATGATACTCATGATGCTGAGGGCTTTGCTTTGCTTGGCTTCATCCATAAGACTAATGGGGAAAGAAATGATGCAATTGATTGCTATGAAAAAGCTTTGAAATACGACCCTTACAATGAGGAATATGTGAGTGAACTCTGTGAGCTGAAGCTGATGATATAAAAAAACAAGTGAAGTAGAAGAGGATTCTTTTTTGTTTTAAATATTACTTTTTTAATGTTAATAAAATGTATTGAATTATTGAACAGAAATCATTCTAATTAAACAATGCTAAAGATATGAAATGGGGAGGGGGAGCAGTGTTTCAGTAAAACAGCATGATCATGAGAGCGGAGGAATGATTTATTTTGTTGATATATAAATACTCATAATTATTCATTTTGTTACCAAATGTATTTGACATATTGTAACTACATCCACCAAAACACTAAATAATAAACCATAAAAAGCATGTATACTGTTATGCAGCTCAATATGATATTGTAAGACTGTATGCCTTCATAGGCAGAGTCCTCCCTCCCTCTGTAAAAGTCACTCTTCATCTCATGTTTATTGTAATTCCTTTTGCCTTGTGATATGCACTTAAAATCCCTTTGTTAATGACACTAAAATAAATAATGTCAATATCATACTGTACTTCTGCTGTTTTCCATGGGACTAAATACAAATTGTTGTTAAAACAATTTTTTTAGTGCACAACTTACTGTTGACAAAAATAATCCTTAAATCTGCCCTAATAAATAAATATATAACATCAATAATTCTTAGTTAAATTACATTAAACCAATAACTGAGCTCAATAACCAATAACTAAAAAGTTAAAATCACGAACTTCTGTATTAAGCATTCAATGCCCATAAAGCGTTACTGATAAATGTAATACTGGCATAGGCTAATTTGTGGTGATTTAATACTGCAGTTTACATAAACCTTCCCCTCTCTTCCTAAGATGGTTAGCCAGTAACCGGTGCCCTTGGTGGTGAAGCTGCCTTAATTTTACATTTTGATCCAGTTTTTTCTGTAATACAGCAGGTTTCACCAGAGAAAATTCTAGATTTACTACCCTGATTCTATAGGTTTTAAAAGTATCCAGTGTGTAGCCGTAGCATGCAACTGGACCCAACACAGACCATAAGGAATATTTTCTGGATTTTAAGCTGTTCTTATTTTAGGATATTTTTATGGTACCATTTCAGGTTTGCAGAGGCATTGAGCTGTCAAAACACAAAAAGGCATAAAATACCCCTCAAGGAATACATATAGTAGTGTTGTGAGATATTATACACATTTTCTTAGAATTGTACCATGAAAAAAGAAAAAAAAATCTATTTTTTTCCAATAATATCAAGTTTCAGTTAAGCTTTACAAAATTTACCAAGTACAGCATTAGTATATATATGGTTAAAAACTAATATGTTGTTTGGGCACATAGAAGTTGAACGGGTCCACCTCAAAACTAATGTACTCCCCGCCCCTGCGACCTGAGCTGAGCTCATTTAGTCATTTAGTATAAAACCACTTAATAATAGTCATACAATTACCAAACAATATCCCTAAACAAATCCAGGGCAAAGGCCTATATTACCAATAATTCCACCAGAACCAAATACATCATGACCACATGTCACAGACACTAAGGGTGACATGTATGAAAGGGGCTGTGCCTGAAGTCTGGCGTCTTTTTAGCCTAAAAACTAGCGCAGCCCTGTTCGGTCTATTTGTAAACAGATGCACTCCAATATTAGGCACATTACAAAGCGCACGCTGCACTTTGTAATGCACCTAAGATCAGGGGGCGTGCTGGACGCGTGTTGCACTCCAACCATACAATACTACACATTTATAGCTTTAGTACGGCAAATCCAGTTGCATTACTGCTGGAACAGGTAAAGCATTTTAAAAGTGGATTTCTATGAGCCAGAAGTATCACTTTGTAGCTAGAAAGTGCTAAATCTATGGCCTGCAGTAGAACAGGTTCATAGATTCAGGCGCATTCTATGCTACAAATGTGCACGAAAAAATAGCGCCTCGATGCCGAAAATCATACATGTTGCCCTAAGTCACTGAAAAATACACCATACCATTACTGAATATAGAACAAAGGCTTTTGGGAAAGAGTTGAAGAGTTCACCAGTGTCATCTATTGGATGTAGTAATCCTCAATTCACATGTGACTAAGTATTGCAATGTGAAAAGGATTGAAATGAAGCCGGTGAAGTTCATCTACTGACAGATGTTTCAGGGTGTTTTCCCTTCCTCACTGCAGGGTAGAACTTGCTGTCTGGCTAGGTGAGAGGCGAGTGTGGCTTAGAAGGCGTAATGTATCTCATTGGGGAGAGGCATTATGGGCGACATGTATGAAGATCGGCGCGTCGGAGCGCCCATTTTCGCGCGATCGAAAGTGAAAGCTGCGCCTCATTTATGTTGGCACCTAAAGTGCGCTCATACATGCGATGTAAAGTACCCTGCACCACGCCAGAGTGTGAGGCGCATTGCGGGACTTAGGCGCAGACGGACCGCGCCTAACATCTGGTACGAATCGAGACAGGCTGGAAATCTATGAAAAAGGATGAAGCATGTTAGTGAATAGGAAAAATAGTTGTCTTTCCAATGATTGAATGAATAAAGATAAATATCAACGTGGTATTAAATCGATTTCAATGTATTGAAAAATTTGATGCATTAAAATGAAAGCTAATATATCTAAGATCTACAAAGAAAAAAATGTCACCTAGAAAAGGTCTTAAAAATAGGGAGAGAATGCCACTAATTTAACATCAAATAAGCCAATGCAGATGTTGGCCAGATGTTTGTATTTTTTAAATTTTTTGTTGGGTTCAATGTATTTGTTCTTCTTTCTGCTTGTATTCTATTTAGTATCTACAGCAAGAGCCAGCACAACACCAGTGTTGCTGGGACCTGTGGTCCTCCAAGCAGGATTTCTATGTTTCCTGGGCTTCGTTCTAGATGTATTTACATCCGTATTTACGTCCGTAAGAATATCACAAAATGTGCCTAAAATAATGAACTATTAGCTTACAATGTATTCCTATGGAAATCCGGATGTAATTCCGGAAGTAATTTACATCCTGATTTCCATAGGAATCCATTGTAAGCTAATAGTTCATTATTTTAGGCACATTTGGTGATGTTTTTACAGACGTAAATACGTATGTAAATACGTCTAGCATGAAGCCCAGGGAACATAGAAATCCTGCTTGGAGGACCACAGGTCCCAGCAACACCGGTGCTGTGCTGGCTCTTGCTGTAGATACTAAATAGAATACAAGGAGAAAGAAGAACAAATACATTGAACCCCCCCCCAAAAAAAAAAATACAAACATCTGGCCAACATCTGCATTGGCTTATTTGATGTTAAATTAGTGTAAATTACACAGACATTTGAATACATTTTGGAATTATTTTTTCTATGAAGGAAATATATATATTGTCATTAATGTTATTGTAAAAAAATTCTTTATACATTGATTTAATTGTTCCAACACTTGGATATGTCTGTTTATGAAATAATTCACCTAAATGACCAATCCATTTTATTCTTCATACTATGCAATGTATTTCCGACGCGAAATCCATTCCGGAATTACATAGCAAATATGTGCCACACTTTGTGACACGTTTTTGCAATGTAATTCTGGAACGGATTTTGCGTCGGAAATACATTTACCATTATTTACTATGAGGACTGTATCTCCAAAGTGTGGCACGTATTTGCAATGTAATTCCGGAACGGATTTCGCGTCGGAAATACATTACACAGTATGAAGAATAAAATGGATTTGTCATTGAAATGAATTACTTCCTAAACAGGCATATCCAAGTGCTGGAACAATTAAATCAATGTATAAATACATTTTTTCAAATCACATTAATGACAATATATATAGTAGCTTCAAATGAAAAAAAAAAAATATTCCACAGTCTGTGAAAATGACACTTATTTAACATCACATAAGCCAATGCAGATGTTGCACAGATGTTGCCCAGATGTGTTATTAAACATTTTCAATAACAACTATTTTAGATGTATTTGGGCTGCTTTGAAGTTTAATGCAATTCAGTATATATAAAAAAAGGCTTGGTGGGACTTTGCCCCCAAGCAGTTTTTCTTGTTTTATTATTTATTCTTTTTGACAAATCATTTTATTTTGGGATGTACTGCTGTCAGTGTAAAACTCGAGCACATTACAAGAATTCCGCCTCCACTTCGACTTCTCGCTCAGATACACCACATTAAACTGGGTTGCTGTCGGGCTGCAAGCGCGGAATGGCCCCCCTTTTTTCCGACCCGAAATCATGCAGCCTCGGAGTTTCAAATTTTCCGCTTCCCCCCCAGAACGCCAGATGCTCCCATTGCAACCCCTTTAGTCAGGCGACCGAAAGGGGCAAAGGTTGCGCCTCACACCGCATCCCTGCGTCCGACTGTGGATTCGGGCCGGTGAGGCGCAGTTTTTGCCAGAAAACAGGCGCAGCTCCCGATCATACATGTCGCCCTATGTGTGTGAGGATTATGTGTGTGAGGATTATGTGTGTGAGGATTTAGTCACCTTTTCGCACCTCACTGAGAATTTGCATAGAACAAACGTTTTTGGGAAAGAACTGAACGCTCCCCCGGGCCCCACTTTTGGGATGTAGTAATCCTCAATTCACATGTGACTAACTAAATGTTGTAATGTAAAGAGGATTGGAACCAAGTCAGTGACGTTCATCTGCAGACAGCTGTTTCAGTGTGATTGCCCCTTGTCAGTGCAGAGTAGAACTTATTGTTCTATGGAAATTACTGAATATAAACCATTATACTAAGCCTAATATTACTGCCAGTGACTATATAGTGGTAGATATCAGTTGTATGCAGGTACTCTACACACATATATTAGAATTTATTTATGTACAGTTGCATCCAGTGACTCACAGGTGATATCTTTTCTGATAAGTTGTTCACACTCCCTTTTCTTCTCTATCTGGTCCAGGCTGCCATGTCAACCTCTCTCAGCCACGACTCTTCTCTGCAGAATTTACCATACAAATATCTTAGAATCCTCGCTTTTCTAGCACTTTCCCTAACTTTTCACTTTTTTACAAACTTTGTATAGTAACCCTAAATGGCAATAGTAAACCCCCTTGTGACTCAAACAGTAAAAGTCCCCCAAAAACGCATAGGTCTCCCTTTGGACCAATTTTAGTCTTTTTTGTGTTGTCTCCTCCACACTGGAAAGTATATAGGCCCCTACTATGTAGTTATATAGAAACCCCTTACGTAGGTACATGGGCCTCCTGTAAGGTAAATATATATACTCCACTTTTAGGCAAATAGGAAGATAGGCACCCATTATGAAGATAGGTATATAAATCATCTTAAGGTAGATAAAGAGGCCCTTCAATAGGTCAGTATATAGACCCCAATAAGGGGTAAAATATACCCCCATAGTGGGTAGGAATACGGGCACACTGTAGGTTAAATTGGGTGTCCTGAAATAGGTAGTATATAGGCCCCCTTAAGGTATTATGACTCCAAAAGTAGTATAGACCCCATAGTCAGTAGGTAGGTATAAGAGGCCCATGTAGGTAGAAAGGCATTTAGGCCCCATGTAGGTAGATAATAGGTCCCCGTGGTAAAAGGTAGTATAAGCCCCCCTGTAGGAAAGGGTATAGAATAGGTAGCAAAACCCCCCATGGGTAAGTAGGATACGCTCAAGTGGTAGGTTTATGGGCCCACGAAGTATTTTAGGGGGCCCCAACAATTTATAGGGGGGACAAAAAGCTTCGTAAATAGGAAATACCCCTATGGGAGATAGGTTTATGCCACAGTGGTTATTAGCCCCCTGTTTTGGGTAGGTTTTATATGTCCGAAAAGTATTAATCCCACTTTGGTTTGGTTATAAGCAGCCAAAGGGGGGGAAATGCACCCCCTGAGATTTAAAAAAAATTAAAAAAAAGTACTTCCCACTCCCACCCCCACCGAATAATGAGCCTACGCCGAATGCTTGTTGACAAGGGGTGGACCCGAAACAGGGAAAACTCTCTGCTGCGGGTTTAAACTGTACCATGATATGCACCAAACATTAACCCGACAAAAAAGAACTTGCAAACAAAGTAAAAAATTTTTAAATTTTTTATTTTTTGGAAAACCCAAAATGGTGATATGATAAAAAAATTGGAAAGACTTCATGTTATATTTTAACAGTCTGTTGAAAATAAAGAAAAGGATTGTTTAACATGTAAAGTGAATATTTGGGATCATTTTTAATAAATTTCAATGACGTTAGTATGTATGAAGCAGTACAGTTAAAAGCAAGCCACGGAGCTTGGGAAACATTATGGGATTACCAACACCCTAGTGGGCTATTCTGAGCCAGCAGCATAAAATGTCAGTCCCAAGGCCCACTCAAGAGGCCTCCAGCAGGCCAACCTGACTGCACGGCAGTGTGCAGAGGAAGAAAAGTGACATTTGGCTTTTGAAGCATGGATTTTTATGGAATGTCTTTCAAGCACCATGCAACATTTGCAGAGCCTCTGAGGAACGGTCAGTGAATCCAAAAAAGCAACATGTTTGGAAACCCAAACAAATGTAATATTGAGATGGGCAATTTCTAAAAAAATTGATTGGGGCCCCACCGCCAAATTTTCCAAAAAAAATTAAATTCGGTGAATTACTTCGGGAGAATCGCGTTAAAAAGTAGCTATTTCCCCGGGCTGCACGGGGCCTCCCAGGGCTGTAGAGCGTTGTGCCATGCTTAAATATGCAGAGGGAGCTTGGTTTGGTTTCATACATGTTGTGTTTTAGTATGACAGCAGATGACTGCCGCCGCTTTAGAATGCTTCACTAAAAAAATTCCCCTGGGCATTTAAAGAGGGAAAAAACTGCCAAAAAAACTCAAGCGGGGAAAAGTAGCCTGATAAATCTGCCCAAAGAAAGCTGGAAAAAAACAAGCTGAGAGCTGGTGGCAACATTAGGAAGAGTGTGGGGTGACGGCGGCAGCACAGCAGCATGAGGTCAGCAGTGGCCAATGACTTTTGGAGGTGGCAAAACGGAGGAAGCCACAGAATGGACAATGATGGAAAACGGAGGTCACCGGCCCCAGCGCATGAGGTCAGGCTGGGCCCCAAAGACATTTGGAGTGGCAAAAAGGAAAGGGAAACCATAGATGGCACAATGATGAGAGCGGAGGTCACGGCGGAGCGCATGAGGTCAGGCAGTGGCACAAGAACAGTGTGGAGGACAGGCAGCCACAGCAAGGCAGAGGTAGGCGTGGAAAAATTACATTTGGAGGTGGCAAAAAGGGGAAGCCACGGAATGGCACAATACTGAAGGGAGGTACGGCGGGGAGCAGATGAGGTCAGGCGTAGCACAAAGACATTCGGAGGTGGGAAAACAGGAGGAAGCCCCAGAATGGGCCAAAGATAGAGCGGAGGTCAGGCGGCAGCAGCAAGGTCAGGCAGTGGGACAATGACATTTCTGGGGGTGGGAAAAAAGGAGGAAGCCCCAAAAAATGGCCCAAAGTGAGACGGAGGGCACGGCGGCGCAGCATGGGTGGCAGTGGGACAATGAAAAGTGTGGAGGACAGGGGGCAGCCACAGCAGCAGCATAGGTCAGAAAGTGGGACAATGACACAGGGTTTTGGGGGACCGGCAGCAGCCACAGAGCAGCATGAGGGCAGAAAGTGGCACAATGACATTCTGGAGGTGGAAAAAGTATTAGGCCACAGAGCGGGACAATCCACTGTAGAGGCACAACAGCCGCAGTACGAGGTCAGGAAGTGGCAAATGACATTTCTTTTAGGGGCAAAAATTTTTGGCCAAGTTGGCACTGACACAGTGTGGAGGGCACGGCAGGGGTCACAGGCGATGAGGGCTAGAGGGGGCCAATGGGGCAATCTGGAGGTGGCAAAACGGGGAAGCCACAGGTGGCACAAAGATAGACCGGGGGTCCGGCGGCAGCAGCAGAGGTCAGGGCAGTGGGACAATGAACAGTTTAGGGGCTGGCAGCAGGGCCCCTCAGCAGAAAGAGGTCAGACAGTGGGACAATGACAAATTTGGGGGTGGCAAAAAAAAGGGGTAGGCCACAGAGTGGCACAATGACAGAGATTTTAGGTACGGCGGGGAGGAGCAAAAGTGAGGTCAGAGAGTGGCACAAAGACACAGTGTGGATGAAAGGCAACAGCAAAAAGCAGCACAGATAGGTCATAGAGGGACAATGA
Source organism: Phyllomedusa bahiana (assembly GCA_025379985.1). NCBI lineage: Eukaryota > Metazoa > Chordata > Amphibia > Anura > Hylidae > Phyllomedusa > Phyllomedusa bahiana. The sequence goes on along the minus strand of JAODAL010024855.1, from coordinate 43,295 downwards.
CGAGGTTGAGGTGGCTGGCAATACCAGTCCCCGGTAAAAAGGTGGGAGCAGATGGCGAAATGGCGAAAATTTGGCATCAGGCGGGTGGCGGCATCAGGGAATAGTGGTGAGGGTAGTTTTAACCCAGATGACGCCCAAGGATTGGTGTTGGAAATCCTGGCCGGGTCCAAGTGAAATTCAACTTGACAAAGGTCAGTCTTCCACATTTCCCGTGGACAAGCGGGTTCTCCTTGGGGTTAATGATGGCCCCCGGCCCACGAACACCCCCCCCTGATGCCAAAAAATATGGCCCGGGGAGGACAGCTTCCCCTGCAAACTCGGCAATTCGGCCAATCCATTTGGCTGCCCAGTAGTCCCCGCGGGTTTCTAATGAGGTGGGAGAAATGCTGTCCCGTAGGCCCCAACCTGTTGGTTCAGGGCTGCTCCAGGCCTGCTCTGTGCTGCTGGCGACTGCCCTCCTCACTAGGCGGGGTGAAGGAAACTGCTCACAGTGACTCCAGACTTGGGTTTCTACTGGGACTGGTATGCTCCCACCCCCCCCCCTTCCCCCAGCAGCCCCGGCAGTAGTAGGAGACCCGTCAGAGGAGGGACGATGCCCCACATAGCAGCGGCCAACTGATTACGGAGGATTTCCCCCCACATTTTGAGTTTGTTTCCTTCAATAGCTGGGGGAAAAGGGTCCTTTTGGACCGGCAGGTGGAAAGCCAGAAGCATCCCCTTCCGATGCTACTTTCGGTGTCATAGCCGGCAAATAAGCATGTGCGGGCCATTTGACAAGTGACTCCGAGGGGCCCCTGCCCCCCATTTCCGTGTATACTGTCCGGGCTTGGGGGTATTGCCCGTTTCCTCATTCCATCCACTTCCCCCGGGTGCTCCTGCTTCTCCCCCTTTCACCGGGAGAAAATCCATATTTTTACCAGACAATGCTTTGCTCCAATGTCCCCTCCTCCTCCTCCCTTTCAGTCCCACCGGACTCATGTCCACGAGATTAGTCGCCACGTCTCCATCCCCCGTCCGACAGATTTTTCGCATCTGTTCCGGACATGAAGCAGTGGAATGACTTATTCATCCCGTAGTCCTGGCGACTGACAAATAACATCCCTCCCCCAATGGCCCCCAAAAACGGAAGGTGTAAACCATGAGTGCCACTGGCTGAAAAATAAAAATTAACACAGGGGAGTCTTCTGTCTGCCTGGATCTTCAAAAAAATTTTTTAATGCCTTTCTCTTTTTCCCAAAACAGTGGGTCCAAAAAGTGCAGGCGGGAAATTTCCCAGCGGTGGAAACATGCATATCAGATTTGTGTTGGGGGAGGCCGTTTCTGCCGCTGCAACTCAAGAGGAGGGTTTCCCTGGCTTTGTACGAATGGAAAAAAACATCCCACAGTTTCCTTGGCCTTTTAAAAGGGAATGTTCTAAAGATGGGTTGGAAGACTTTCGGGCCCCTTTTCACAACCAGATTGAACAGGGTGTCCCAACAGGGCGAAAAGGCCCATCCCTCCTTGGTGCGGGCGCGGACACCATGTTCCTCCCATTGTCCGTCCCCCAGGTTCCGATTTGCATTTGGGCGGAAAAAACCCACACATCGATTTTTTTTGCTGCATGACGGGGAGAATTTCCCCCTCCCCTGTGTAAACTTCGTTCCCCCGAGGCAAACCCAAGGTGTAGAAACTGCGGGGAAAAGCGGGGCCCAAACACATGTGGTTGATGGGGGCAGTACACGTGGGGGGTGAGATGGTGGTGGTGGGGGGAGGGGGAAAGGGGGCAGAAAAAAGGCGCGGGTGCACCCGTTTGAAAACTGGGAGGAGAAGGGCATCTCCGGCCAAGTTGTTGGGGGTGCCGGGGGCAGGAAGCCCATTCACCCAGTGGGCCGTAAAGGACATGTACGGGCCCCTGACCGCAGTTACGCCCCCACCCCGGGCCTGCCGTGCCCCTTGGAAAAAACTGAAAAACTCAAGGACTGACCCACCTTCTTTTCTACATTTTTTATGAAGTGCGGGTACTGGCCTTTTTGGAAAAAAAATTTTTAGGGGCTTGGAACTCTCCATCCGGCTGGCACAAGCCATTAGTTTTCTGAAAGGGGCAGAGTCCCCCATTTGGAAAGGGAGGGGCCTTTCAATACCAACAACTTGGGGCAGGAGCACGGGCAGTTGCAAAACCCTTTGGATGGGTTTGGGCGCATACTGTTGTCTTTTTTGAATCGCCTCGCTGAACGACTGCTGGCGCCATGAGTAGCGGGAGCAGGGGCATCTGGGCCAGGAGGTGAAAGTCAAAAAGAAACCCCTCCCTTCTGCGAAAGGGGGTGGAGCCTTTTACCCGGCTGCAGTGGCATGCAAAGGGCCCCTGGGCCTGCTGCTGCTAAGTTTGGGGGCGGGGCAGGAGGGGCCACCAAAATCTGGGGGCCACGTTTCTTTCCCCGGCCATCGGAAAGGGGAAGCTGCATGTGTTTACGCAGGGCCGTGGTGCCAACGTTAAACTCCCCGGCCACCGCTTCACTTTTTGCCCCAAATTCTACATTTACCCATATTTGGGGTCCTCCCGGTTTTCTTAGCAAAGAATTCCCAACCGCCCAGTTTCGGGTTTTACTGCCCAAAGCCCCCCCCGCACTTTAGTATACTGCCGCCCCCTGCCTCGCTTTAGCCCCCGTGCCCCTTTCTTTCTTGGACCTGCAAAAACGGGTTTTTTACCCCTGGGCCCCTTGGCTCCCGACCTCACACCCGCTGCAATCCCTGCTGGGGCTCACGGCCATAAACCCACTTGGTGGTGCGCTGCTGCCCGCGCACAAGTGGGCGCCCTCTTTTCCTGAACCCATGATGAAGGCCCTTTCCTCACCCGGCTCCCCAAATGCGGTTTTTGGCTAAATTCATCCCTCTATTTGTGTTTTTATCGTCCCTGCTGTCCTCATCACCGGTCTTGGGGGGTGCCGGGGGTGACCTTTTCAAAAACATTTACCTTTCCCAAACCTCTCTCCACTCTAACTTTTGCCGCCTACTGCAAGAAACAGGGGGTATTGGGGCCCCCTTTCTTTGCTGCCAATTTTGCTGAAATGCCCTCCTCAAATTGTTTATTCTCTATAACGGCCTGAGCCCGGCCCCCCATAGTAAATCTTGGGTGGGGAAAACCCGGGTGGGGGCAGAGGCGGGGGGGAACAGGGAGGGCCGTGAAAACCCCTCCCGGGGCCCTGCCAAATAAGGGTTTTGGGCTGAGGTTCCCACCGACTCTTTGGGTGGGGGTTTTCAATGTCAAACTGGGAGGAAAAGGATGACCCAGTCAACCAATCAAAAACCCTTGGGTTTCGGAAAAAAAACACACGGGCCCCTAGATGACGCGGGAGTTTTGGCTTCACCGAGTGACCCCCGCTGCGACGTCCCCTGTGTGGGTGCCACCTGGGCCCCGTTTCCCGGAATGGTTTTTGCCCCCTGCCACTGCAGGGGCAGAGCCCCGCCCTCTCTGTCTGACATTTTGTTTGGTTTTTAAAATGTACCGACACGTTGATGATGTTTTCTTTATATGATAAAAATACACCCTTTTTTTTACCCAAATGAAACCCCGTAACAAACTTTGGGAAAACCCCTTTGGGAAAAAAATTGCGCTCCACAAATGGGGCAGGAAAAATTTTCTTGTATGTGTCGTTAAAACACTGTGTTTTTTACAAATTTTAAAAGCACAAACAGGGTTAATTAAACCCTTTGGGGCATGAATTAGGCCCACAGGAAAAATTTTATATATTTTGGGGGTTGAAAAAGGGGCGGTTTATTTTTGTCAGCACACCCGAAAAACAAAAGCTTAAATTTAAAAAAATTTGGGTGTAAATTGCGCCAAAAAATTGAGTGCACAAACTAAGGGAGCTTTGCAGCGTTTACAATTGCGGTTTTCTACGCCACACAAAAAGAGTACAATTTTTAATTAAAACCCTTTTTTTGTGAAATTTTTGGGTCAGGAAAAAAGTATATATTTTTTGGGTTTAAAAAAGGGCGGTTTAAATTTTTGGGCAGGGACACCCAAAAAAAACGCTTAATTAAACCCTGGATGTAAATTGGGGCCCCAAAAAATTGGCCGCACAAAACTAAATAGCTTTTTACGTTTTTAAAAAAAAATTCGTGTTTTTTTCGCCACACAACAAAAGATACAGTTGTAATTTCCCCCGGGCCCCTTTTTAAAGGGTACAGGAAAAAAGTATATATTTTGGCGTTGAAAAAGAAAGGTTTTTTAAAATTTTCAGACCCAGCAAAAAAAATGCTTAATTAACCCCCGGATGGGAAATTGCCCAAAAAATTGAGCCGCACAAACTATAGCTTTTTAAAACGTTTTACAATTGCGTGTTTTTCTACGCCACACAACAAGAGATACGGGGTTAATTAACCTTTGCTTGTTTAATTAGCAAAAGGGGAAAAAAGGGATATATTTTGGCCCTTTGGGAAAAAAAAAAGGGTTTTTTTTTGTCCCGCACAAACCCGCAAAAAAACGCCTTAAAAAAAAAACCCCTGGATGTAAAATTTCGCCAAAAAATTTAGCCGCCATAATAGTGCTTTGGGAGGGTTACAATTTCGTGTTTTTTTACCCACACAAAAGAGATAAAAGTTTAATTTAACCCTTTGGGCATGAAAACGGGTTTCAGGAAAAAAGTATATAAATTTTTGGGGTTGAAAAAGAAAGGTTTTTTTTGGGGTCAGCACACCGGGAAAACAACGCTTTTAAATTTAAACCCCGGATGTAAAGCGCCAAAAAATTTTAGCCGCACAAAAACTTAGTTTGTAGCGTGTTACCCAAATTTCGGTTTTTTTAAAGCCCACAACAAAAGATACCTTTTTAATTAAACCTTTTCTTGTGAATTAGGCTACAGGGAAAAATTTTATAAAATTTTTTTTCGTTGAAAAAAACCCGGGTTTTTTGGGGGGCCCCACCAGCAAAACAACCTTAATTAACCCCTGGGTGTAAATTTTCGCAATAGAATTGAAACAGCCAAAAAGGGAAATGGGGATTTTTTATTGTAAAAACGGTTTTCTTTTAAAAGGGAAAAAAACAACAGGAACCCGGCTTAGATTCCCCCTTGGATATTGAATTCTATGGGAGCTGCAGTGGGGCCACCCCGGAAAATTTTAGATCCAAACCCCAAAAAAAATTTGAAATAGAACATTAAGAGAACGTCCCCTGAGACAAGCTGAGAAACCCCCCTAAAACGTATAAAAAAACAATTCTTCAGTAAGAGTATCAGCCGCGGGCAGCACCTTTTCCCGATGGGCAAGTGAGGGGAGGTGGGAAACTCCCGGGGTCGCGCCCAAATTTTATAGGCGGTGACGTCACAGAAAACCCCCCGGTTTTCTGATTGGCTTCATCTCTGCACATGTCAGGGAGCTATTTCCCTTTTTCCCCCCAGGGGTGGGTTTGCCCCCCCGTAGCGCCATGTGCTCGCGCCATTTTTTCAATCAAAAAACCACCCTTGTTTACCCGAATAACCCCCCAAAAATTCGACCCTTTGTTTCCCCAACCCCAAGTTTTCCGAATTCTAAACGAATTCCACTTCGTTAGAATCAATTCGCCCATCTCTAGTAATGATGCTGGTGGACTCAAGGCTGCAGAGACAAATAGGGCAGTCAACCAGCAGTTACATGTGATAGTTATATGAAGCATGTATCAACAAACACTAGATGGACTCACCATTAGATGATTAGGTGGACGGATAGCAAAGCAGCTGATGGTAAGAACACAGTTGACACCACAAGTGAGTTTAATCCTGAAGCAAGACTATATTAAATGATAACTGACAATAGAGCTAACTCTCCCTGTATCTTCTCCTAAACCTGTTCCTGACATCTGACCCAGAGACTCCTTAGAGCACAGTAGAAAACAATACAAACACAAAAACTAAGATTCTCAAAAACTACTCAACAACAGGCAATTAGAACTCTAATACTGAAGGCAAAACGTAGCAGATAACTAGATAAACCCTCAACACAGAACAATCTTTCAGAGGAAGCACTATGATCTACCCCAGTATACACTGCCCTGAGTGGCATACTCACCAACTCTCCCAGACCACTGGAAGAGTTGACGAGTTTCCCGGGAACTGTAGATATGTAGTGCAGGCTGTGACAGAGTGTCTGGACTGGTCCTAAAGGGAGTATATATCTGCCCAAGATTCCTAAGGTCTGTCAGGTAAAGAGCAACCAGAAAATTAGAAGCGTTAGAGATGTAAAAGATCTCTATGTGTTGGGTTTAGGTAAAATCCTAGAGCTGGTTTGCTGGAGTGGGAAAAGTGAGGAGGGGCCCCCACTCCCCCCTAGACAGCCCCGGGTTTGGGGTTTTTCAAATTTAAAACCTAGGGGGCCTGCCTAAAAATAAGGTCGGAACTGCAACACCTCTCTTTACCGGGGGAAAACGGAAATTTGCTAAAAAACCTTTTGGGAAAGCATTTGGGCTTGGGGTTTGGACAGATTTTTTATGTTATTTTGGTGACTGGAAAATAAGGGCCGGCACTGGAAAAAGGAGGAAACCCTTCTGTTTATTAGGGGACGGACAGGCATAGATTTTTTTTTGTTTTGCTTTTATTTACCACATGCTGACAAAAAAAACTGGCTGGGGTCATTTTTTTAAACAAACTTTTCTTGTCCTTTTGGGGGATTCTGGGGCCCCCACTGAACGGTGAAAAACCAACCTGCTACCAATCCCCTTAAAAGGGCAAAAGCCTGGGGGGTTTCCCTTCGGCAATTGGGAGTGGCAAAAAATTTTTCAGCCGGGCCCCACTCCCAAAACCCAAAAAACGGAGCTACTTCTACCCTTCCCATTTAACCCCATAATGCCCAGTCAAAGCTTCCCCGGGTTTTTCTATAGGGGAATTGGTAATCAAAATTTACCTAACTTTGCAAAAGGTCCTGGGTTTTAACCCAAACAGAAACGGGGAAATTTGTAGATGCCCCCGTCACTTTAAATTTTATTGTCACGTCTATAAATTGTTCCAATTTTTTAAAAAAATAAAATTTGGTGTATTTTACCAGAAGGGGTAAGTGCCGCAAAGAAAAAAAAAATATATGAAATCCATGCCAGAATTTCCATTTTGTAAATCCAGCCCAAAAAAAAAAACCCAAGAAAAAAAATAAATAAAAAAAAACTTTATTTACCCCATCATGGTACCAATGAAGACATTGAGCTAACAGCTCCAGGGAAAAGAAAAAAAAGTGGGTTTCGGGCCATGGGAATTTTTAGGGGATTTTTAAAAACCCATTTTTAAACGGGGAAAGGGGTTTGTGATTTTTTTTTTTGGGAGGAAAAGCCTGTAAAAAAGGTGTAGCCTGAAAAGAAAGGGTGTGGTCTATAAAAAAGGGGGAAAAGGGGGTTCACTCGGGTAAAAAACCTGGGGGCCAAAACCCAAAAAAAAACCACTACCCCAAACCGGGGATTCCCCTTTTTAAACCCTTACAAAAAAACTCCCCCTGGCTTCAAGAAAAAATAGAAATTTTAACCCCAAAATCCTTTTCTAACGATTTCCCAAAAAGGGGGAAGGGCCCCTCGGGAATTTTTGGTTTTGGGGAAAAGTGTTTCCAACAGTGATTCGGGTTGAAAAAAATTGTCAGGGGGCCCAAAATTCTTTGGGCCCAACTTTTTGCGCTTCCCCTGTGTACAGCAAGGGGCCCCAAAAACCCAAAACATTTTAGGTCAAAAAAAAAGGGGATTCGGGGGCCCCCCAAAGGGACCATTTTGGCCCAATTTCAAACATGGGGGGAAAGGGAAGACCCCCCAAAGAAATTGGGTTTGAATGAAATGCGGGGTTAATTTTGTTTTAAAAGGGGGAAACCTTTTTCTTCTACGACCTAAAAGAAGATTCTAAAAAAATTTGTGAACTTCTTTTAAAAATTCAAAAAAGGATTTTGGGGTTGCTAAGGCCCAGCTATAAAAGCGTTTTTAGACTGTTTTTGGGAAAAATTCTTACAAAATTTACAAAAGTTAAAATATTTTTTAAAAGGCCCGGAAAAAAGAATATTTAAACCCCATTTTCATCCTTTTTTTGCAAAAGGGTTTTTGACCCAAAGGGGAAGGGTAAAAACCCCCCCATTGAGATAGAAGCCAAATTTTTCCTCATTTTGGGGAAAAAAAAATTTCCCTTTTCCCGACTCAAATTTCGGGGAAAATCCAAAAATTTCCCGGGGACCCCAAGGGCCCCTTCCCCCAAAAATCCTATCACATAACTTGTTTTTTTACATATATTACACTTTTAAAATACATCCAGACCCTTTTTAAAACCCCTGTTATTTAATTTTCCCAAATGAAAAGGGTTCCTCTGGCAGAGCTTCCACAGTCTCACTAATCAAAAACGGTTAAAGAACCCCTTTTTCCTTTGCCAGGGGTAGAAACTTTCTTTCCCTCAAGAACGAAAGGGGAGGGGCCCCTTTGTTTTTGATTCTTCCCCTGGATTAAATATTTCTTGGGAAGATTTTTAAAAAGGGGGCCCTTTTTTTACAAAATTTAAAAACATATTTATTTTTACCCCCTGAACCGTCTTGTTTTTTCTCTAAATTAAATAACCCTAATCTTGCCATTTTTTGGGTATGCAGTTCCCCCGGGCCCCTTTTATTTATTTTTTTTTTACCTTTGTACCTTTATTAAAAGTTTCCTTAATGTTTTTCCCGTGCACTTTGTCCCCAAAAACTGAAACCCCTTTATTTCCAGGGTGGGGGTCAAACCAGTGACTTGTATAAGGGGAGAACCCAGGGTGCATTTTCCCCCCTTTTAAAAACAACCCATAATCCTTTTTTGCCTTGGCACTTTTGCCTGACCTTGCGGGCTACAGTTAAATTTTATTTCCCGGGTTTTCCCCCAAAAGTTCCAACCTTCTCTATGTCACTTTTTCCCAGCTTTTTTTCCCATTTTAAAAGCAACCCAATGAATGGGGTTTTCCCTTTCCCCCATCATAACCTTGCATTTATCTGTGAAAAACCCCTCATCGGGCCATTTCTCTGCCCACCCCCTTTTCCTAATTCCATATCTCTTGGGTTTTTGGGTTTAAAATTTACCTGTTATATCTTCTGACCCGGGGCCCTAACAATGCCCCAACTGTTAGGGAATAAAGTAGCCAGGATCACCTTTTGAAGAAAAATATAATTTTTATTATTTTAACCAACAAAAAAAAATTATCCCAACATATCCCAACCCTGGGGGTTTTTGCCCCCAAAAGAAAAATGGGGGAAAATATGAAAATTGAGGGGTTTGTGTACCCCATGCTTACAGCTTTTTTTTGGATGAATTCATCAATTTTTAAAAACCAAAGCCCCAAGACCCCCTTTGGGGGGCGGAAAGGGCCCCACAGCAAAAACAGAAAATCTGTTCTTACTATTTCTGGTTTTCATATATGGGGTTTGGATGTGGAAAAAAAAAAATCACAGCCCCTATTAATAAAAAAAGTTAAGGGGCCGACATGTTCCCCAACTTCCAACCCCAGTTTTTTGGGGTCTATTTTGGGCCCCCTTAAAACCATTTTTTAAACTCCTATTCTTTTTGAAAAATTAAAACGGGTTCGAAAAAAAAACTAGGCGATTTTTATGCCGGGAAACGACACTTTGAAAATGCGCCCAAAATAGGGTGAAACTGGCACCCCCGTCATGAAATGTCCCTTTGAGGTGCATTACATTTTTGTTTTGATGCGCCTCCGTCGGGCAATGGCCCCCGGTTTATTCGAAAATTTACCTTTTTAATTTAACCAGGGGTGGGACTGGGGGGCCCGGGGGGCCCCAAAAGGGGGAAATAATCTCGGGGGCCCACCCTACTTTACATTAAAATTTTTACCACGCCTCTAGACATAAAAGGGGGCCCCTTTTACCACATAATACGGGTGTGCAAACCCAGCCCTGTATTTTTGTAGTACAATGTTTTTTTCACATTTTTTTCCACCCTAACATATCATGGGGACACAGGTAAGTAGCTCCATCCATATCCCCCACCCCCCCAATCCCAAGTCCCCCCCCAACTTTTTTCCCTTTGGGTCAGGGGCACCCACCCCCCTTTAAAAATAAACACCACAAAAATAAAAGTTGATTTCCTATCACGGGGTTCAGGTGTTCCCTCACTCTTAAAAAAATCAGGGACACAAGGCGCTGCCCAAAACCCGCGCCAAAATAATTAAACACCCCCTTTTTAATAGCGCCCACATAGAGGAAAAACCCACCAAGGGTAAGGTATAACCTACAACACCCAACCAAAAAATTTTAGAGACCAAAAAAAGGGGCGGTCAAGGGGCAACCCCTTTTTCAGTTTTAACCTACCACCGGGGCCATTTGGGAGAAAAAGGGTCCAACAAAGGGGGGGGTTTTTTTATTTATTTTTTTTTATTTATTTTTTAATTCCCAAACCCGGGGGCCAGATATTGGGGAACCCCACATTAGGGGTTTCAAACACCAAGCTTCGGGTTTTTTATTAAAACCTTACAACCCCAAACCGCCCATTTTTTTAGGGGACCAAAAATTAAGGGGGGAAAAGGAAAAACCAGGCTCGGGGGGTTTTAACCTAAAAGAATATGGGGGACCACAATTTTAGAGGGGGGACACCGGGTCGGGGGGTTATTAATTTTTCCCAACAAAACCCGCCAAAAGGAAAGAACCCCCATAGGGGGTCAGACCCGGGTTCAGGTTTTTTAACCAACAACACTTCTTATAGGACAACAAAAAGAGGTTGAAAACCCAGCTCAGGTATAACCTAAAACCCCACCCCCATTTAAAAGCCCATTTTAAGAGGCGGGACACCTGCTAAGGCCCACCATCACTTTCCCAATATAAAAAAAAAACCCTTTTAAAGCCCGGGACTAAAAAACCCCCAAAGAGAGTCTGGGGTCTTCCCCTTTCCTCAATGTTTTTGGGGGGTTTTCCCGTTTCCCTTTTCCTTCTGCATCTGTTCCCCAACGGCCTAAATTTAGCTTTTTTCCAAAGGCCCCAAAAAAACCAATCCCTGGGGAAATTTTTAAAGGGGAAAAAAATATTTTAGAACCCCCTCAATTTTCCAGCAATTTTTTTTTCCTATTCCCCCCTCTGTCCCAAATTTTCCCCGGGGGTGAGGGAGGGGGTTAAGCCTTTTTCCAAAGGGGTTTGGGGGGTGGGGGAGGGCCACGGGTTAATTTGATAGGCCCTTATTTAGGTAGGTAAAAACCCCCGCTAAATAATTTTGCTGGGCCCCCCCCCAAAGGTTTGGGTTTTGGGGGGGTACCTAGCCAAGGGGGGGTGGGTTTAAAATACCCCCAGGTAGTTAAGCGGGCCCCCATTTTAACCCAATTTTGATGGGCCCTACTTAGGTTGGTGGCCCCCTTTGTTAGGCGTAGGTAGGTTTTGGTGAGCCCCAAATTATTGGTTTTGGGTAGGTTTTTTCCCCCAGTAAGGTAAGCTGTGGGTTAGTTAGGGGCCCCTTTAAAGGCTGCAAGCAGTTGGGGCCCCCCTTTAGGTACTTACAGGCAGTTGGGGGGTCCCTTTAAAGGTTATACGGGGCATTTTGGGGGTTCCCCTTTAGGTACTTTTACAAAACGGGTTGGGGGTCTCCTTTAGGTAGTCTCAGGGAGTTGGGGCCCTCCTTTAGGTGGGTGTGCGGGAAGTCACCCCCCCCTTTTAAATTTTCTGTTGGGTTGTCAGACCCCCCTTTTAAGTGTTTAGGTACCACCCCCCTTTTTAGGTCGGGGCCCCTGTATAGCCAAAACCCCCATGTATCAGGGCCCCTGAAAGGTCCCCCAAACCCCCCCCCCCCCCCTTTTTAGCGGGGCCCCCCCCTGGGGGAGCCAAAACCCCCTTTTTTAGTCGGGGGGCCCCCTGTGGGTAGCCGGGACCCCCCCTTGTGTCGGGGCCCCCCTTGTAGGTATCGGGAACCACCTTGTGGTCGGCCCCCTAAGGTAGCGGGGGCCCCCCTCTTTGTAGGTAGTCAGGCCCCTCCTGTGGGGTGGGTTCGGGGCCCCCCTTAGATTGCCAGAGTTTCCCCTGTAGGTAGCCAGGGCCCCCCCTTGTAGCCCGGGCCCCCATTAGGTGGGCCAGGGGCCCCCCTGTAGGACCAGGCCCCCCCCCTAGTAGCCGGGCCCCCCCCTGGTAGCCGGGCCCCTTTTTGTCCCCCGGGGAAACCCCCTAGTAGCCAGCCCCCCCCCTTTGTAGTCGGGCCCCCCCCTTTTGTAGTCAGAGCCCCCCTTTATTTACAGTGTCCCCCCCCCATTTTCCCGGCCCCCCCTAGTAGCCATTCCCCCCCCCCTAAAAGGCCTCTCCCCCCCCTATAGCCATTCCCCCCCCCCGGGTAGCCAGGCCCCCCCCTTTTTTGCCAGTTCCTCCTACTAGCCAAGCCCCCCTTACCTGCCCCCCCCCAGTAGCCGGGGCCCCCTTAGCCATTGCCCCCCTATTACCCAAAGGGGGCCCCCCCTTAGCCGTGTCCCCCTGTACCAACCCCCCCTTTACCCCAAGTGTCCCCCCATAGAAAGCCGGGGCCCCCCTTAGCCAGTGCCCCCCCCCCATAGCAGCCAGGGCCCCCCCTTTTCCCAGTGCCCCCCCAAGTACCCAAAGGCCCCCCTTACCAGGGGCCCCCCCCATAGTAGCCGGGCCCCCCCCCCTTACCAGTTTTCCCCCCCAAAGTAGCCGGGCCCCCCCCTTTAAGCATCCCCCCCCCCTTACCCAGTCCCCCCCAAATACCAAACCCCCCCTTAGCCAGTGCCCCCCCCAAGTATCCAGGGCCCCCCTTACCCCATGCCCCCCCCAAAAGTACCCGGGGGCCCCCCTTACCCGGTTGTCCCCCCCCATAGTACCCAGACCCCCCCTTTACCCTGCCCCCCCCATAGTACCAGACCCCCCCTTACCCCTTTGGGCCCCCCCCCCTAGACCAGGGGCCCCCCTTAGCCATGCCCCCCCCAAAATACCGGGGCCCCCCCTTAGCCAGTGTCCCCCCCCCCTGTACCCAGAGCCCCCCTTAGCCAGTGTCCCCCCCCATAGTAGCCAAAGCCCCCCTTTTACCTTGTCCCTCCCAGAGTACCCAAAGGGGCCCCCCCTTAGCCTTTGTCCCCCCCCCATAAAAACCAGGGCCCCCCTTAGCCATTCCCCCCCATAGAAACCGGGGCCCCCCTTAGCCGTGTCCCCCCCATAGTACCGGGGGCCCCCCTTAGCCATGTCCCCCTCATAGTGCCCAGGGCCCCCCTTAATCAGCCCCCCCATAGAAAGCCAGGGCCCCCCCTTACCATGCCCCCCCTTAGTAGCCGGGGCCCCCCCTTAACCCAGGCCCCCCTAAAGTAGCCGGGGCCTTTCCCTTAACCACCCCCCCTATTTAGCCGGGGCCCCCCTTTTTAGCCAGTGTCCCCCTCATAGTAGCCAGGGCCCCCCTTTACCAGTCCCCTCATAGTAGCCAGGGCCCCCCTTAGCCAGTGTCCCCCCATAGTAGCCAGAGCCCCCCTGTAGGTAGTTTAAAAAAAAAACAAAAAAAAAAAAATCAATCACTTACCTTGCTCCCGCTCCGGCTCCCGCTCCTGGACAGTCCCGGCCGCTCCGTGCTGCCGCCGGCTCCGTACTGCCGCCCTGCATAGGCGGCGCGGTGAAGTGACGTCACCGCGCGCCTACGTCAGCAGTAGGGGCCAGCGCCCGGCAGGCTGAAGGCCGAATGCGTTCAGCCTGCCGGGGAGATCAGCGGAGCGCAGCGCTAGTGGCGCTGTGCTCCGCTGACACCGCGCAGCCCCGGGAGCCGGGGACATTAGTCCCCAACTCCCGGGCCGGTCTCTGAGCGCTCGGGACGCGGGTCCCGGGCGTTCAGTGACCGGATGCGCGGACGGGCCCCGGGGAGCGACGGCACTGCCTCCGGGGCCCGCAGCGGCTCGGGGCCCACCGGGGGATTCCCCGGTCCCCCGGCGGCCCAGTCCGAGCCTGTATATTACCAATGATATGCTATGTGCCGTGAGTTGTGCAATGCACCTTTTTTGAAGCGATGCGCCTTTTTCGGCACAATGCGCCTTTTTAGGCGCACTAAGGTATACTTGACACCAGTTTTTAGAAAGTATCGGACTTTCAGGCGCACTTTACACTGATTGATTGCGCCTGAAACTGGCATAGATACACCACTTTTCAGACATGTCGCCCTTAGTCTCTATATTTTAATTACATTTCATTCATTGATTGCAGCACCTGTCATCAGTGGAAGTGGGCTGAAGTTATTCTGCTGCAAATCTGAACTACTGACCTTGGTCCTTATAACTGTCTGCTGATACCTCCTGGAAAAGAGGAAGATTTTCAAGTCTTCTGGAAGAACCTGCATTTTTAACTGATAATTCTTCCTGTTACTGCATTTCTCTTTATTTGCAGGTGCTATTGCTGCCACCGTACACAATGACCTTGGCCCCAGCATTAAGGTGTTGTGTAAAGTGGTAGTGGCACCCGGGAGTGAAGAGAAGGGGAGTGGTGGTTATCCAACAGTGCTACCACAATGCCATGGATGCATTGCATGTTAAACTGCTCATACGCTCACTAAACTTTTTTTTTTCTGGCATCAACCGCAGACAAGGACAAGGCATTTTGGTGCCCTAGGCAAGTACAGCCAATGGCGCCCCCCTCGCTCCCAAAAAAATTGCTCCCCCCCACACTAATTCCTCTCACCCCTGCGCCAGGTCCTCTCGCCCCTGTGCCTGTTCCTGTCACAAATTTTCTGCATATTCCACATAGATTCCGTCCATCTCCTCAGCGGTGCACTGCACAATGAAAATCAGCCCTGACAAATTAGCTTTTTCAAAATCGCTCACCTCCATATGACAGTGTAATACCCCTAAATAGCAGTCACCGAATAATCCACCGATACATGGAGCAAATCTACCAGACAAAGGATTGTTACTTAAAAACATTCCTACAAAACCAAGATCCAAAACTATTACTACTTAAGGGTCAAATAATCCTGCCAGACCCGGACCACCAACCACCTCATGTGACAGCAGCTGTACACAGGCTCTGGAGACATATACCACTGCCATACAGTGACCAGATAGTGGTAGATACTAGTTGTATGTAGGCTCAGCAGAAATATAATTACACTGCAGTTACATTTAGTGTCTCACAGGAGACGTCTTTTCTGATCGCAGTCGTTCACTTTCCCTTTTCTTCTCCATCCGGTTCACACCTTCTCGCTGATTTTTCTCGGCCAATACTCGTCCCTGCAGATTTGGACACAAATATCTTAGAATTCTCACATTTCCAGCAACTCCTTAATTATAGGTATATATGTCCCCTCAGTTAGACAGGTATATATTTCCCTTCAGATAGGAAGCTATTTAGGTCCCTGCAGTTAGATAGATAGATATATATATCTTCTCTCAATTAGGCAGGTATATATAGGTCCCCATCAGTTAGGCAGGTTTTTAGATATGTCCCCTTAGTTACGCAGGTATATAGCTATGCCCTCTAAGTCAGGCAGGTATATAGATATTGTTCCCTTAGAAAGGCAGGTATATAAATATAGGGTCACTCTCAGGCAGGTATATTGATATAAGGTCACTCTCAGGCAGGTATAAAGATATATGGTCACTCTCAGGCAGGTATATAGATATACGGGCACTCAGGCAGGTATATAGATATAGGGGCACTCAGGCAGGTATATAGATACATGGTCACTCTCAGGCAGATATATAAATATAGGGACACTCTCAGGCAGGTATATAGATAAAGGGGCACTCTCAGGCAGCTATATAGGGGCACTCAGGCAGGTATATAGATATAGGGGCACTCATGCAGGTATATAGGGACACTCAGGCAGGTATATAGATATACGGGCACTCAGGCAAGTATATAGGGACACTCAGGCAGGTATATAAATATAGGGGCACTCAGGCAGTTATATAGCTATAGGGTCTCTCAGGCAGGTATATAGGGGCACTCAGGCAGGTATATAGCTATAGGGGAACTCAGGCCGGTATGTAGAGGCACTCAGGCAGTTATATAGCGATAGGGGCACTCTCAGGAAGGTAGATAGAGGCACTCATGCATGTATATAGGGGCACTCCGGCAGGTATACAGAGGTACTCAGGCAGGTATATAGCTATAGGGGCACTCAGGCAGGTATATAGGGGCACTCAAACAGGTATATAGATATAGGGGCACTCAGGCAGGCATATAGATATAGAGGCACTCAGACAGGTATATAGCTATAGGGGCACTCAGGCAGGTATACAGGGGCAGGTAAAAATAACAACATTAATACTTACCTTACCTCCTTCCCAGCCACGCGCTCCTCTTCAGGCAGACATTGGAGGCGTGATGACATCATCACATCTCCAGCGCCGGGACTCTCCTTCGGCAGCTCCTCGGGTGCACAGCCTATGATGGGCTGTGAGTCTGAGGAGAGGCAGCATTGAGATGAGCTCACTTCATCGCGGCGCTGCCCAGCTGAGCAGCACGGGGCCGCGGCGGGTTCTCAGCGCTATGAGGACCCGGCGGCCCCGTTGTGTCAGACCCATGGCCTACTGGAGGATCCAGCGATCCTCCGGTGAGCCTGTCTGACACTGTATGCGCCGCAGGGAGCACTCGCTCTCTGCTTCGCAGAAGCCCTCAGCTGTATGTGCCCCTCGGTGACAGGCAGAGTTAGGCGCCCTAGGCAATCACCTACCTCTGCTTACCCGTCGTCCCGTCACTGTCCCCATGTGTGTACCTCAGAGCTCAGCCCATGGTTACCTCCTGTACTCTGGCCTGGGGCCTATAGGAAGGAGGTGTCTACAGAATGGAGACATCTGGTCTAGGGTCTGTAGGAAGGAGGGTTCTGTAGAATGGAGACATCTGGTCTGGGGTCTGTAGGAAGGAGGGTTCTGTAGAATGGAGACATCTGGTCTGCTGTCTGTAGAAATGAGGGGCCTACAGAATGGAGATATCTGGTCTGGGGTCTGTAGGAAGGAGGGTTCTGTAGAATGGAGACATCTGGCCTGGGGTCTGTAGGATGGAGGGTTCTTTAGAATGGAGACATCTGGTCTGGGGTCTATAGGAAGAAGGGTTCTGTAGAATGAAGACAACTGGTCTGGGGTCTGTTGGAAGGAAGGGTCTACACAATGGAAAGCCCATAGGGTTGTCCCTGTACTATGCCCTTAAAACTGCCTTTTTTTCTAGAAAGCAAAGCAATTTTTATCAAATAAGAGTCATAAAATATATAATATACATGGTAGCTATCACCTTTTTATCATAACCTATGCATTACATTTTAATGTGACCAAAAACTGGTACATTAAAATCTAAATTATTTTAATTTTTAGTAATAGAAAAATTGTAAGAAGTAGAAGATCAAAAATCAGACCTCAAACAAATCAAAAAGTTATGGCTCTCAGAATGCTATTGATCAGAAAAGACAAAAATCTAAAGGGATTAAAGGGAACCTGTTAGGTGTTGTATGCTGCCCTATCTGAGACCAGGGTGTGATCCAGAGAGCAGGATGTGATTGAGAGAGCTGATCTCTGTGATCATGGCCGCTATCAGAAGTTTGAGGGTCTTATATAGTGATGAGCGAACAGTAAAATGTTCGAGTTTGAGTCGAACTTCGAACAGTAGTGGTGTTCGGTTCGAGTCAAACTCGAACCCCAATAAAGTCAATGGTAGAAGATGTTCAGGTTAATTTTATACCTATACAGGTAAGGAGAAGCTGTAATTACCATCTATAACAGTAAACTGGATACGTGGAACAACTTAGTGGAGAAAATTTGGCTCCAACAGTGACAGAAAAAGATTGAGAGGCTAAAAAACTTAAATCCTTTCAATGGCTAACTGAAAAGATGAGGACAGCTTGCAAGCAGGGGCGTAGCTATAGGAGGTTCAGTGGTAGCAGCTGCTACAGGGTCCTGCATCCTGTGGGGGCCCAAAAGCCCCTTGGACACATAAGAAGACACCGGTATTGGAAATGGCACATGGTAACTAGCAGGAGCTCCATTTCACTTTTTGCACCAGAGCCGAAAAACTTCAAGTTACGCCTCTGCTTGCAAGCTTTGTACATGTGATATATGTGGTGGCAACATTAACATCCCAAAGAGGAACATGGAGGTTCAGCTGACTGGGGCATAGTTATAGGGGTGCTGCGGTAGCATCCTGAGGGGGTCTAAAAGCCCCTTTGACACATAAGGAGACACCGGTATTGGAAATGGCACATGGTAACTGGCAAGGGTGCCACTAGGGCAGTACGGGCAGTACTCGTGTCAGAGGCCCTAATCAAAAAGGGGCCCACTGATATGTTAAGAAATATTAACTAATAATGGGTAGGGGCCCCATTTGATATGGCTGCATGGTGCCCTTAAACTGTTAATAGATGACT
Source organism: Phyllomedusa bahiana (assembly GCA_025379985.1). Classification (NCBI taxonomy): domain Eukaryota; kingdom Metazoa; phylum Chordata; class Amphibia; order Anura; family Hylidae; genus Phyllomedusa; species Phyllomedusa bahiana. The sequence goes on along the minus strand of JAODAL010024855.1, from coordinate 25,045 downwards.
GATGACAGCCTTGTCAACGGTGGAGCGCAATTTCACTTTTTGCACTAGGGTCCAAGAACTTGAACTTACGCCTCTGCAGGCTGGACTAGATTAGATGGCAGTACCATTGGTGGCAGCGAGGACATGCCAATGAAGAACATGGAGTTTTCGGTTCGACTAGATTAGATGGCAGTACTATTGGTGGCAGCGAGAACATGCCAATGGGGAACATGGAGGTTCCGGTTCGACGAGATTAGGCAGCAGTGTATGCAGTGCACATCAAGGTCATACAGATGTATATACAGGTGTATATTTCAAAATAAATTCAGATGTAAGACTGTTGGCAGCAGTAGAATACAATTTGTAGAAGCAGCAGGCACAGGAACTACAGACATGAGATGTAGTGTAGTTTAAATGTGTATTTCACATTGTCAAGAAGACGTGCTACAGTTTACTAGTCAGTGATATCGGCAACCGGGGCAACAAAATGATCAGAGATCCACGCTTGATTCATTTTTATAAATAATCCACATTGTCAGGGGAAAGACAGATACGTTTGTCAGTTATCACCCCGCCAGCTGTGCTGAATGTGCGTTTCGAGATAAAACTTCTATATGGGTCCAGACTAAGTCCAAAAACATCGATGTTGAGCAGCAAGTAGTCATGGACCACAGTCTTAAGGCGGTCTCTGTGTGTCTGAATGCTGCCCTGCCTTGCAGGCGTTGGTGAGGTGGTAAAAATGGATTGCCAATTGACACCCAGTAGGGATCTGCTACATTGCCGGCTGCGGCTATTTGCCATTCTACTGCTGCCGTGTTGCTGACGTTATTCCACCGTGACATTAGAATGTGAAGAAGCAAAATATGTCTCGAGTTGGTAAATGAGCACTGTCTCAAAATCCTGTATTCTACTGTGAATTTGTGTGGGTGTAAGGAAAATGCTCACTTTTGATTTGTAACGTGGATCAAGGAGGGTGGCCACCCAGTAATCGCTGTTCATTTTGATTGCCCTGATGCGTGGGTCATGTTGCAGGTAATGTAGCATCCAAACACTCATGTGTGAGATGCTGCCAGGATCTCCCAAGCCTCGGGGTCGAGGGGCACTAACGGGATCTTCCTCATCTTCTTTCTCCTCCTCCTGTAATCTGTGCCAACCTCTTACCACTGAAAGGCAATCAGTAACGGTGGTGACCACCCCTCCCTCCTCATCCTCCTCCACTTCCTCATCCTGACTGTCACCAGAGCCCTGGCTAGCCTCATGTGCTCTACTCTGTGAGCTGAACTGCCGTCCTGCACCCGCCCTCGACCTAGAACCACCGCCTAAAGAAGACCTATACAATTGCGAAACAGTCAGGCCTTCTACATCCTCCGGCGAGTAAGGCTCTGTGTCCGCCTCCTCCTCCTCCATCACTGCTGGGACCTGCTACCGCAGAGTGCCTAATGCTTGTTCCAGTAAAAATGTAACCAGAACGGTCATGCTAACAAAGGCATCGTCCCAACTGACCATTTTGGTAGTTTCTTCAAAACTGCCAAGGATGGTGCAGAGATCCTTCACCTGTCTCCAATCTCTATCGGTCAACACCCTGAGGTGCGCACCACTGCTAGTCAGAACATGCGACATTTCATACTGCATAATGGCATTACGCTGCTGCCACAATCGCTGGGGCATGTAGAGGGTGGAATTCCAGCGTGTTGCTACATCACATATCAGACGGTTGTCAGTGAGGCCCACGCTGCACAGCTGCCAGTCGTGCCGAAGCAGGGTGCGAACGCTGGAAGTTTGAGCTAAGACCTCGAGACCTCCTCAAGAGACAGTCAAGACCCGGGTAGTGCTTGAGAAATTTCTGCACAACCAGGTTCATGACGTGTGCCAGGCAAGGGATGTGTGTAAGTCTAACGATCTTAAGGGCAGCAAGGAGCTTGCTCCCATTGTCGCACACCACCTTGCCTGGCACTAGGTACTTAGCATCCAGCCACTGGTCGGTCTGAGTACACAGAGCCATCCACAGCTCCTGACTTGTGTGTTGACGGTCTCCAATACAAATTAATTTGAGAACGGCCTGGTTTCTCTTGGCACGTGATGCTACCTGTCGAGCTTGGGGATCTGGACTCTGCACCATCCCAGCAGTGTGAAAGAATGTCGGCCGAGACCCATCACCAGAGGGTAACACCCTTGACCGTGCTTACTAGTCCATATGTCTGTAGTGAGACGGACTTTGGTGGACACAGATGCAGCCAAGGTATTGGAGATCTTTTCTGCATCGTGATGGGCCAGGGCAGGGACAGCTTTTCTGGCGAATAAATGCCTGCTCAGCATCTGATATTGGAGGCATGCCAGGGCCATGACGTGGCGAAACCCATCTGTGTCCACCAGGCGGAAAGGCAGCATTTCCAAGGCCAAAAAACTGGCAATGCCAACATTCAGGCTTTGGGATTGGGATTGTTGTGGTGAAAGCATTTCTTCTGCTCTCACCTCTGGTGAACAGAAGGCTGGCTGCTGTACGGCATGCAGGTCCCACTGGTGGAAGGGGAAGGTGTAGGCTGTGTTGCTGGTGGTGGGAATCGGCCAACAGTATCTGGGACTAGGGATGGTGCTTGCTCATGCTGCTTCAGCACATCATCAGCAGAGAACCGCTTGGGCTTACGAGTGGCAGAGGCGGAGGAGGCAGAAGATGTCATGGTGGTTGGAAGCCCAGGACCTGTGTGGCCTTTTTTCTCCAAGCGACTATTCCACAGCAATTCATGCTTTCCATGCATGTGCCTGTTCATGCTCGTGGTGCTTAAACTCTTTTAATTCTTTCCTCTACTGACTGGCATATGACGTTAGTCGAAAAAGGCCCAGGCTTCACAGGTCCTGGACCTCTTCGACTGTGAAAACCTAGTGCCAGTGTTCCCTCTGCCACCAGCGACCAAGACTGGTGGAGTTATGTCAACGGACTTGTGCGACCGCACTCTCCCTTTCGGAGGCCAGACCCGCACTGACACTACCCCATCATCCTCTTCCTCCACTGATGATGCGCTCGCCAACAGCTGCTCAAAAGACCACATTGGATCTGCAATGTCGTCATCATCACAGGTGACTTCCTGTTCCTCACAGTCTACATTTTCAAGCTATGGGCTAGAAGCCACAGGGACTACAAGGCATTGCTGACTGCTCGGTATTTCTGCCGACGGACCAGCTTCCTTCTCCTCCTCTGAGGGCATCAGCGATTGGGCATCAGAGCAGACAAAATCATCCTTTTTTGGCCTCTTGATCTTTTTAAATGCCTTCTGACTCCAACCGCATTGTGTGATCAAAGAGCTCTTTAGAATATAGATTACTTGGAGTGGTCTGTATATTGAGTTGTGACATTCGGCCCGTGTTTGCTTCAGGTTGGACTGATGATGATGACGACAATTGTGGCCATGACTGATAGGAAGAGGAGGTAAAACCACTAGATGCAGGGTCTGATAACCACTGAAGAACAGATTGGCGACACTGTTTAGTAATGAGACACACAGGGACCTGAGCAAGCGATGATAGGCCTGATGGTCCTCGCTTGTGCGTTTTCTGGAGCACTGGAAGGAGTGCCTTGTCTCGTACCTCTATCTCCAATTACTATGCCCCTTCTTGCTCGCTTACCACCTCTCTTTCTCTCCATGTTCAAAAGCTAAATATTATAGCTCTGTGCCTGGCACAATATATATGTAATAAAAAAGAGAGAAGTGTATATAAATATGTGGATCACAATAATGCACTGGTATATTTCAGCATTATGTGGACTTAAAATCTGGCAAAATTACACTTTTTGGCGTTGAGTAAGATTTAGCAACAGAGAGAACTCTATTTCCTGGATATATATCTGTATGACAATAACACATGGTATATTTGAAAGGTATTTCACCCCCAAAACTGCCAAAAATGAACTTTTCTCCACTCAGTATAATTTTCACCAACCAACCACTATTTAAAATATATTTCTTTGTATAGGAGATTTGGAGATGGTGTGTTATACAATTACTGAACTCCCAAAACTGCAAAAACTGTGTTATAAAATGATTTCACCCCCAATACTGCAAAAACTGAACTTTTGGGCACTGAGTATGATTTAGCAAATCCAAGCACTCTGTATAATATATATACCTTTATATGAGAGTTAGGCGTTATGTGAGCTTGGAAATGTCACGACAATAAATGTCGCCAAATCTTGTGCCTGCATGCAAGCAAGCAGACAGAGAGCAGTCTGTACAGTACAGAGAATGAGCTCAATATGGCATTCAGAATGCAATACAGTTGTCACGTTCGCACCATCTGGCCCTGGTCGCCGGCCACGGCCACTGCGACCATAACTGTGGCTTGGCTTTCTTTCTATGCTTCCTGTGTGAACTCTGTTCTTAGACCTGGGATCCTAGTTGATTTCTGGCCAACGCCCATGGCCAAGAATCCTCCAGCACTCTTAGGGGTTAATCTGTTCTCTGGTGATTGACGGTTTCTGCTTCCTATCACTTCTGCTCTTCTTCCTCCCCTTTCCTATTTATAGCCACTGCTTCCTCCTTCCTGTGCCTGCTATATTGGTACTGTCCCTATAGTTCACCTTTCTCTCTTTGGATCTCCTGTGCTATTCTGACTCTGCTTGGTTTTCCGGTTACTCTTGGTCTCACGATTTTGTATTGTGCTGCCCTCTCGTTACTGACCAGGACTGTCCGACTACGCTTACTTGTTCTGTGTTTGTTTGTCTCTGTCTGTATTTCACTTGGCTCAGGGTAGTCATCAGTCATCTGGTTGGGGCCGGCCTATTAAGGAGTCGGATTCCCCAAAAGGCAGGGACCGAGGCTGGGACCAGTGTCAGGGCCTCACTTGTCTGTGCCTTGGTGTGTGTCCCTGACAACAGTGAAATATATATAACATGGTCATGTGATTTTAGCAGCCAATGAGAGCCCTACACCTCAGTGATGATGTTTTTGACACTTCTCTGTGCTCTGCACTGATTGGATGGCTGCCAAAAGTGCAGAAAGGTGGTGAAAACTATTTACATAGCGTGTTGAACGCTATGGCGAGCTCGAACATTTACTCGAACGAACAGTAAAATATTTGCTTTGGTTCGAGTTCAAGAAAATCGAGATGTTTGACTCAATCAACACTAGTCTTATACAGCCAAAGTGTTTGGGTGCTTCTTCCCCCCGAAAAAAAAAAATATTTGTGAGTTTGAGAGTATAAAAGATTTTTGTTTTTGGTTTTAGTTTATCACTGAATTTACACTATATAGTTTAATTGACATATTATTTCTTTATTCTGCGTGTCAAGAAATACTGCCACATTATCACTGCATGTCACCCTTATATAGTAACTAATACCATCGTAATGTTACTGACCAAATCAATATACCAAGACAAATATTACCAAAGACAACAATATACAAAGACTGCCACATATCAGTACCATATATTGATTAATACCATTATACTGTTACTATCCAAAGCAATATACTAACACCAATATCACCAATCACAACAATATACAAGGACCAAATTATACTGCCACATATCACCACCGCATATCACCATCATAAAGTGACTGAATACTCTTATTGAATATAAACCATTATACTAGGACCAATATTACTGTCATACAGTGGCCATTTAATGGTAGTTACCAGTTGCACACAGGCACTCTGCGGATATAAGTGATTACAGAACAGTTACATCCAGTGACTCACAGAAGACCTCTTCTCTGATGAGTCATTCGCTTTCCCTTTATTTCTCCATCCGGTCCAAATTGCCAGGATGACTTCTGGCAGTCACAACTTGTCCCTGCAAAATTTAAAACACAAGCATCTGAAACTCCTCACTTTTCTATCATCTTCTCACCTGTGCCTCCTATATTCAAACTTCTCATCCATAGTGCAAATGGTAATAATTATCACCATTGGTGTCTCACACAATAATTGTACCTCCAAACAGAAGGTAGTGTATAGGCAGCAGCCAGGAAGGTCTGCAATGGCGTTTATATCCCAGCCAGATTCTGGGCATATGCCTGGAGAAGTCCAGACACATGCCACCAAGGTAAGGAGCCTTGGTGGAGTGAAAGGCCAACATTAAATAGGTGTCAACAGTACAGACTGTCGACATACGTTTAGCTGTATGTTAGTAAGGGTTCCAGCCATTCTGAGTCGGCCTTTTATTGGGAGTCAGCATAGAGTAGGGTGGGTACTTATTCCCCATGTTCCATGCCAGGATTTATCTGGCCTATTTAAGGTCAGCAGGTAAGCTGACTTGGTGTCGGCTGTAACTCCAGTCTACAGTACCATTTGGGCTGGAGGCGTTCACACTGCAGGAAGCCAGTGTTTGCTACATCCAGACCACTTTACTCACAAGGTGCTAGTGAGGGAACTACACCTGTATAGTAAGTTCCCAGTTGAGCAGGAGTTTTGTTTTGTTCACCATTATTTCTGTGCATGTTATTGCCATACATTTGTTTTCTGTAAATAAACACATGGAAGGAACCTTTTGCACCTTATGTCTGCCTCTGTCAATGCCTGAAGGACTTATGCTGTGATCCCGGAGCTCTGTACGCTCATATATGGTGGATGATGCAAAGGGTATATTAAAAGAGACGCTACTCTTAAAGAGACAGGCAGAGAAAGTGGTACCAGCATATGTCCTGGATAAAAGCTGCAACTGTGCAACAAGCAGAGACATCCAAAATGGATGAGCTGGTGAAACAACTGATCCAGGTCAATACCACCTCCAGCTGATGGCGGCAAGCCAGCAAAAGGCCAACGAGGAGACCACACGGGCCCAAGCAAAGATCAATTGCCTGTTGATTGAGATGCACCAAGCAGCTGTGAACCAGGCTCTACAGCAGCAGCTCCAGGTCCTGACTACAAGGCGAGAGGGGTCAGCAGGTGGGCAGTTCGCGCCTCATCAAGTGGTGCTACACGTTCTGTGAAAAATGACCCAAGACGATGACGTCGAAGCGTATCTCAGAACCTTCGAGAGGATCGCAGAGAGAGAGCAGATCCCTGAGGTCCAGTGGGCCGACGTCCTGGCCCCCTTTCTAACCGGCAAACCACAAAAGGCCGATTGTCCCTGTCCCAAAAGGGGACAGTATACGTCTTGATGGGAGGGGGTCATGGGTGGGTGAAAAGGGGGACAGGTTGCCCACGCCAAAAAAGGACCTTTTACCCAGAGCCCAGGGCACCATTGTTTGCTGGCGCTGTCAAGAACTAGGACATGTCGCCGCACGATGTCCAACCTTGGAGAAACCCATGGACTGTGGTGTTATACGGCATACGGCGTTGTTTGCGAGGCTGGCATATACCATCCATGCTGAGACTGGAGGTAACCAGCGGGAATGTATGGTCAAAATTAATGGATACACCGTAAAAGCTCTCATGGACTCAGGGAGTTTGGTGACCCTGGTAAAAGGCCAGCTGGTGCGCTTAGACCAACTCCAACCCCACCACCATACTGACCCTAGAGTCTCCCTCCGGGTCTGCACGATATGAGGTGGCAGTCATGGCATGCTTACCCCACAGTGCTATTATAGGCTGTGACTTTCCCTTGTTCTGGGATTTGTGGGAGAATAAATGGAGTCAAGTGTATAATGATGTACCTCTTGTAAAGGGTATATGCAAAACAGGGGATGTGTCCGCTCAGGTACAGGAAGAAACAGATACGTTTCCATTGTCAGTCCTGGTGGGGGACCCAGAGGAAAACCCTTCTGAGTTAAAGTTCTCTTCCTTGCCGGTATCGAGGGAAACTTTAGTACTGAGCAGCTAAGGGACCCAAACTTGGTAAACGCTTGTAAAAGCGTTAAGGTAATAGATGGGAAACCCCAGGAACCAGACAAGGAGTTGGTCTTCCCTCACTTTTCAGTCAACAATGATCTGTTATACCAAGTGAAAAGGACGCCAACTGAGGTGGTAGTGCAGTTGGTGGTACCTAGGTCACATGTCCGCAGGGTTTTGGAGCTAGCCCACTCAAATGTGCTGGGGGACACTTAGGAGTGGAGAAAACCCGACAGAGAGTGGAGCGTAACTTCTACTGGCCTGGGATTTATAGGGCGATTGAAGAATTTTGCCAGTCTTGCCCAGAGTGCCAAATTAACGCCTCTAGGCACCATTTTCGGAGCTCTCTAATTCCTCTGCGGATAATAGAGGTCCCCTTCGATCGAATCAGCATGGATCTGGTAGGGCCTTTCCAGGGGACATCAACACATCTTAGTGGTCCCAGACTACGCCACCGCTATCCTGAGGCCATTCCCCTTAGGAACACCTCCTCAAAATGCATAGCCAAGGAGCTGTTCCAGATGTTCATGCGTACTGTTATCCCAAAGGAGATACTATCTGACCAGGGCACCCCCTTTATGTCTAAGGTCACCAAGGAACTCTGCCGGCTGCTAGACATTACCCACCTCCGTATCTCTGTTTATCATCCCCAGACTGATGGTCTGGTGAAAAGGTTTAATAAGACCCTGAAGGCGATGTTTAAAAAGGTGGTGGATAAGGATGGGAGAGACTGGGACCGCCTGCTACCTTACCTAATGTTCTCCATATGGGAGGTGCCCCAAGTGTCCACAGGTTTCTCTCCATTTGAGCTCCTATATGGTAGACATCCCAGAGGACTCCTTGTCATAACCAAAGAAACTTGGGAACAGGAACATACCCCATATAAAAGTGTGATTCAGCATAATGCCGAGATGCAGGACAGAATCGTAGCAGTAAGGGACCATAGGGATACCCCAAACATAGAGTTACCATCTGTCCGTGTCTTCGAGTCTTTGTCAGAAGTACAGCGGCAGGAAGTCATAGAGTTCCTACAAAGGAAACGGCAGGTCTTTTCAGAACTGCCAGGTGGCACTAGGGTCATTAAACATGACATAATTACAGAGACAGGACAAAAGGTACGTCTAAGACCATATAGGGTCCCTGAAGTCCAGAGGCAAGCGATTGAAGAAGAGGTTAAAAAGATGCTAGCCCTAGGGGTCATAGAGGAGTGCCAAAGTGGGTGGTCGAGCCGCATAGTGCTCATACCCAAACCTCAGGGCAGCTTGTGATTTTGCAATGATTTTCGTAAACTAAATGAAATTTCAAAATTTGATGCCTACCCTATGCCCAGGGTCGATTAATTGGTTCAGAGATTGGGTCCTGCAAGGTATATCAGCATGTTAGACCTAATAAAAGGCTATTGGCAAGTTCCCCTCACAAAGGAGGCCAGGGAAAAATGTATTTTTCCACCCCAGACGGTCATTTTCAATATGTTGTCCTTCCCTTTGGCCTGCATGGGGCTCCGGCCACGTTCCAGAGGATGATGGACCACTTCCTGCAGCCCCATAGAGGATATATGGCGGCAAATTTGGATGACTTGGTGGTATTAAGCGCAGACTGGAAGTCCCACCTAACCAAGGAACAGGCAGTCCTGGACGCCATAAGGGCAGCAGGCTTAATCGCCAACCCCAATAAGTGTGCCATAGGGCTAGAGGAGGCCCGCTATCTTGGCTATGACATTGGGAGAGGGGTCATCAAGCCCCAAATGGACAAAATTGAGGCAATTAGAAGTTGGCCTCAACTGGTCTCCAAGAGGCAGGTCCGAGCCTTCTTAGATATCGTGGGGTACTATAAAAGGTTTGTGCCCAATTTTGCCTCCATAGCAGCCTCTCTCACGGATCTCACAAAAGGGACAAAGTCCACTATGGTTAAGTGGAACCAGGAGGCTGAACAAACACAAGGTGCTAGTGAGGGAACTACGCCTATGTATAGTGAGTGCTCAGACGAGCAGGAGTTTTGTTTTGTTCACCATTATTTCTGTGCATGTTATTGTCATACTTTTGTTTTCTGTAAATAAACACACGGAAGGAACCTTTTGCACCTTATATCTGCCTCTGTCTCCATGCCTGAAGGACTTATGCTGTGATCCCAGAGCTGTGTACGCTCACAGTAGGTACATAAGCCCTCCAGGAGTTAGGCAGATATATATGCCCTTCCCATAGGCAGGTAGGTATATAGACTCCTTTAGTAGGTTGGTAAATAAGACCATCCCTCAGTAGGTAGGTATATAGTCCCCTTCACTAGCTGGGTATATAGAGTCCCCTCAAATAGTTAGTGATAAATGTCACCAAAGAGGTAATGATAGTAGATAGGTTCCTTTAGTTAGTAGATAAGTAAATAGGGCCATCCCTTAGTAGATAGGTAAGTATACAGTTTCCACCAGTAGCTAGGAAGGTATATAGGGCCCCCCAGTATGTAGTAAATGTATAGGGTAGGTAAGTATATAGGTAGTTAAGTATATAGACCACCTAGAAGGTATATAGGTAATTACAGTAGGTCCCCTCAGTAGGTAATTATATAGTCCCCCCAGTAGGAAGGTAGGTAGATAGAGCCCCCAAAAGTAGGTAGGTGTATAGGGCTCCCAGTAGGTAGGTATATAGGTTGCTATTCATTTTCATACATATCCCTTTTAGCATTCAATCAATTGGCTATACAAAAGTCAACCTGTGCGAACCATAGAGCAGACACAGTCTCTTGAAATATAAATAGTAATTCAGGTATATACATCACCATCCAGACGAGCTGAGACTGCTTATGCAGTTTTCCTACTGTGTGGAAAACCACACCTGTGCTACGTTTCAGTGAGTCTCACCCTCCTCTTTCTCAGCCTGTCACTTACCACCTTCCTATCCTATATATACCCTTTCCATCACATAGTTACTAAAAATATAATATCATAATAAACATTTAAAAACAATGTAACTTTAGAGGTGTCACCTACTATGCTCTCTTAATTCATTAACAGTAAGTGACACCTCTAAAGTTACATTGTCCATGTTGCATGTTTGTCCATATGGTGGGATTTCTACACTTTCAGCTCTTGCCAACCTTCTTGTGGACCAGGAATGCTGGACAGAAGACCTTTCTGCTGTTCTATAATGATCCTTATGCTTGATTATGTTGCCATCTAGTGGTATACATTGTAAAATAGCTTTTTTTACATATTAATTCAAATTACTGCCAAATATATGGGGTGGCACCTTCTGAGAAAAAACAATATAATATATAAAAATTATATAATAAAAAATAACTTGAAATCACCATTACAGCCATAACCGCTCCAGCAGAGACATAGCTTCACTGTTCCCACCGTGCTCCACAACACCACAACACATGATGTAACATATATCATCCACATGTCCATGTAGCCAATCACTGGCTTCAGCGGTCACATACTGTACATGCAAGCTAAGGTTGCTGAGGATAGTGATTTACGGCATGGTAATCAATGATGTACGTGATGTCAGCAGCAATGAACCACAGGCGGCATAAGGAGTGAGGTTATAACTTTTTGAATATAGGGTGAACCTTCACTCCACCTAATACACCTACAACTACCAGAACTCACACTCTAGAATAAATGTGCAAACACATTATTCTTTGGTGTAAAATGGCCATAACTTTATTAAAACCACAGGAGTACAACAATTACAGAAGGAGTCAGGTGAAGGGCTTGGCCATTGTATGAGATTCCCAGCTGTCTGACATACAGCACCCGGTCAGACAGCAATAAAGGGTTGGCACGCTCTGGCTTGCTATTCTAGCAGTGCCAGAACACTTTAGGGGCACAAATGACCCTACTGAAGATCCTCACTCCTGCTTAACCACCATGCCCGCCCCTGGATGACATTACCATTGCACCATTTTTTAAGGCTGGCTACTTCCAAAGCTAAGCCTCTTCACATCCTCTGTTAGTTAACATTAGCCCACCATAACTTGACCTGCAACTTCCACTCCTGAACCACCACAGAAGTCATTTGACACATTAAATGGACTTGACCACGACCAAACCAACCCCAATTCTCAAAAATGTAAAATAGCCAGTAGCAATCTGATATGGAAAGCTACCTATAAAACATACCTTCCTGCCTCTGGAAAGTCAATCTATTTTCAAGTGACAGGTAAGTAGAATTATAGCCACTGTACTAAATGTGGATAATATATAATTAGCTCAAGTGAGAAAACAGTGAACTAGAGCATAATAATAGGGAACCATAAAATGGAAATTCTGTAACCCTACTAAACAATGACTGATTATCCCACATATCAATTTATAGTTTTCCAACTAAGGAAAACTCTAAACTCATACATCCTGGGAATCACCTTGTTCTAGTGATACAAAAAGGGATATCTTGGTCTCTAAACTTACACTGTCAGCTAAGCTCACTGACAAAGATGTGCCCCATTACACCAGACAGCAATATACGGTAGCCCACATATTACGAACAGGAAAAACATAAAAGGCACAGATTAACCTAGAAAAAGATAATTTTAGTTCCAGACTACGACTATGAAGTACATATTGCTTTATGTTGTAAACTGTTCCCCAGATCACAATTTTTTGTTTATTGAGATGGCTACAATAATGATATTTGTCTACAAATACAGATAAGATTAAAACATAGAAAACATGAAGAAACACCCATTTATTTAACATCCTCATTAGCAGCAAGCTATTAAATAGTGATACCAATTGGATAGAACAATTCAATGAGAATGAACCCTTCATCTGTTTAGTTTACAGAAACAGTAGAGAGAAAGATATAAACAATATCTCCGCCTCTTATTCCCTAGTCATTTTATCTATTTTAGTGTGCTTGATAACTATTACCCTTAGCCCTACACACTGGTCCATGGGCACCCAGATTTCTCCGTTGTCCTCAGCCATTAGTCATTTTTTATTATAGTGCACTAAATAACCTTTGTCCTTAGCCAAGCACAGAGGTCCAAGGGCACCCAGATCTCTCCCTCGTCCTCAACCGATAACCTTTACCCTTAGCCACACACACTAGTCCAAGGGCAGATAGATCCCTCCCTTGCCCTTAACCACTTTTACCAGGCTCATGGACGCCATTGGGAGCGACCAAATTAAACAGGGTCATCCCTCTAATGTACTCTTTTTCTTGCTGTTATGCTCTCGATGGTCATAGTCTCCTTATGACATTGGTCCAATCAGTCAGGGTGCCATTTTGAAGTTGAAAATCTTCTTCATCGTTAGATAGGGGCCAGCATCGTCTTGATACTACCCACTCTTCCACTTGGCTACAGGGGAGTACAGCTGATACACATCTCTATGTGTTAGCTGGATAGCATTGTCCTGGTGAAAAACCAAGCGAGAAGCATGAACATGATTAACATTAAGTCATCATCTTTACCACAAATTACCTGTCAGCCAAATAGTCCTTGAAGCCACACATTGCATCAAAAATCACACCTGCCATTTTTATATATAATTTTTATTTTCTCTTCCCTCCAGTCACAGTCACTGGCTTGGAGGACTACATTTCTACATTTACATTTCATTTGTTTTTTCTTGTAGATATGTAACATATGATTGCCAGAAAGCTGCATCACCAGGATGGCAGGTAGATGATTGCACACTGCCAAATATACAGTACACAAAGATGTAGGATACAGGCCTACACTGATCATTAGATTCCAGATACAGGAAAGAGCCATTAATATCCTGTACACAGCAGGATCCATATACACAGGAACTGACACCCTGTACATAGTAGGGTTCCAATACAGCCCAGAGACAAATGTTATATACCGATCACTAGACCACATATAATAAGAGGGGGAATAATGCCCTGTACATAGCAGGGTCAGTATACAGCACAGGATCAGTATACAGCACTGAGGAGGAGATCATCTACTGAACCTCTATATATTTATGGGGGAAACTAGTACCCTGTCAGTCAGAATCTGGCACAACCTCCATACTAAGCCATCATGATTTTTGGGATCTTCTTCCTCCCGTCAGGTTTCTCCTCTTTCATCAGTGTCTCCACTACATGTGACCTTTAAGCCCCACCATAGACTTCAGTAATGGCAGATATCTACAGCTATATACACACAGTCCATCCTCCTAATCACACAGTCACCAGAGTCATAAAGAATTATAGCTCCAAGCCATGCCTGTAGTGTGAGGGGCAACAGATACATCACCCAAGTGACTAAATGAATTGCTGTGGTAATAATGATCCAATATACAATACAGCAGCTTATACTATGCTACTATATAGTGAGTGTGATCTCATCATGTGTGATGTGAGGTGATGTCCCTGCATTGTAATTCCCTGAGACTGCAGACATGTTTCCTCCATTCTTCTGGTGAGAGGAAGAGGGAGAATGAAGTAAGACAGGAAGTTATATCTATTCCTAAACCTCACCCTCCTCACAGTAAATCCTGTACATCCACCTACTTCTTCCTCCTATAGCACAACCACCCATACTTACAGGACTCGGTGCTCCTTACCAGTAAAAACACTATGCATATACCTAGAGTATGTTCACATGACACATTGGGGCCCGTACCTGTGTGTTCTGCAATACGCCAGGTGTATTACAAGTACACATTAGCAAACGCATACTTCTAAAACACTCTGTGCCAGCTCCCATAGACTTTAACATGTCACGTCTTACTCCCGACACATAATACACATCAGGGAAAATTGCAGGTAATCATAGGTTTCAATTAGGGCTATGAATTACCATATTTGTAGAGTGTATTTCAGGCGTATTGCAGCGCAATTATGTGCTGAATGACTCCGCACAAATATGCCATGTGAACATAACCCCACTGCTTTCTCTTACAACAGAACCACCCTTACTTAAATCCATACAGCTACAAGGACAGCAATTCAAGACAATATAAAACCTCTAGGTCCCCCCTCACAAACTCATGTCCCCTTTGCTAAAGGGTTTGGGGGGTCTACATCGCCGTTAGTGACAACATCCACTGTCAAGTCAAATGTAGGCCACCAGTAATGACACACTCCGATTGGCACCTTTTCCACTTGCAAGATGATATCCTGGAATGCTTTTTCAGGTATTATAAGATAGCTGAGGAATGCAGTTATTGAGTTGAAGATACCATAACTTTGTAAGGGGGTTAGCATATCACCAGGTTACAGATCACCAGATCAGTATGAAACACAACTGGTGGGATATAATAATTACTTTCTTTACCATGGTTACCTCCATAGATAACACGTAAAGAAGAACTCTATTCTATAGCGCTCTGTCCAGGCATCTACTAACCCAAAAATAAAAGATATAACAAATTTATTGTGTGGCAAGCGGATTGGTAAATAAAATAGAACAGGGGCATTATTAGACCTTATATATCCATGTACATTTCTACACTGCAACAAAACACTGCCTGGTACCCACCTACAGAAGTCTGCACACAAACATACAGTTGTATACCCTTACAATAACCCCTATGCGGCCCCAAAAAAATATCGCTAAACGCTGACTGTGGTGATCAAAACGTTCGAGAAATTAAAGTTTGTGTTTGGGGGAAATCCCCAATTTTCCGTTTTTCGCGAACCGAACATTTTACTGTTCATTTGAATAAAGTTTGAGTTCGACATAGCGTTCGACACGCCATTTTAAAAGGTTTTCAGTGCCTTTCTGAACTTTTGGCTGCCATCCAATCATGAGGCCAGTAATGTTAAAAACTCATCGTTGAGGTGTAGGACTCTCACTTCTGAAAAAATCCATACCATGTATAATGTTTCAGTATTTCGTTCTGAACCCCATTTTTCAGTCACTCTCTTACTGTACGTCTCTCTTAGTTAGAAACATTTTCCTCTCCATAGACAGCAATAATAGGATTTTGGGTATTGCTGGCTGCTTTCCTTATGCCAAAATTTCAGTTTTTGCAGTTTTTGGGGTGAAATTTTTTTTATAACACACTGTCTACAATTTCCTTACAAAGAAATATATTTAAATAGGGGTTTGGTTGGTGAAAAAATGATATGAGGGGAGAAAACTTAATTTTTAAGTTTTGGTGTTCATAATTTGTATAAAGCACCGTTTCCAAATCTCCTGTACAAAGAAATATTTTTTTAAATAGTGGTTGGTTGGTAAAAATTTTTGAGTGAAAAAAACATTCATTTTTGCAGTTTTGGGGGTTCACAATTGTATAACACATTTTTTCCAAATTCCTATAAAAAGAAATTATTTTAAATAGTTGTTGCTTGTGGAAAAATTTGTTCTTCGTGGTTATCAGGGACCCCCCTCCATGGGGTTTTTCCTCCCCTTCCTTTAGCACGGGCCCAAATGTCATCATTATGTTTTAGCGATTCGTTGACCATCGAACGGCGATGGTCGATAGTCGACCATCATCGACAAGATAGTCGATAGTGGGTGGTCGATTATGAGCGATGACCCCCTTAAAATTATGGGGAGCAACAACACTTCATTTTTACACCCAAACGGGGGAGAAGCTGGAATTAAAATCCACAACAGTCAAAAGGATACCTGCTACAATTTAGGCAACACACTTAGGTTTTAAAAAACCACAGAAAAAAATTCACAAAACCATTCATATCCCTGTCTTGTACCCCAGATGACCCTTAAACCCATCACCCAAATTAAAAAATTCCCGAAACAGTAGATTTGAACATCACTTACTTGAAGGACATTGAAAAATCCCTGTCCCGGAACGCAGATACCCCAAACCGCATGACCCCCAATTTAAAAGTGCTGGAAAAAGGGGTTTTTCAACCACCTTTTTGTTGAACGGACATAACTATACATGTCCTGGGCCACAGCATGAGCCCCAAACCTGCATGACCCCCAGATTAAAGTCCCGGAAAAAGGAGTCTTTCAACCACCATTTTAGTTTAAACTGGACATTGACTATACCTGCCCTGGGCCCACAGCATGAGCCCCACACCTGCTGACCCCAGATTAAAAAGTGCCGGGAAAAAGGAGTCTTTCAACCACCCATTTTATTTTCCTGGACTTTGGGATATAACTGTCCTGGGCCACGCATGAGCCCCAAACCTGCATGACCCCAAAATTTAAAAAGTCCCGGGAAAAAAAGGAGTCTTTCAACCACCATTTTAGTTAACTGGACATTGGACTATACCTGTCCGGGGCCCAAACAGTATGAGCCCCAAACCTGAATGACACCCAGATTTGGGGCCCCGTGACTGGCGAGGACGAGGAGGTACGACGCTGGATGCAGGTTGCTTTAAAACCACTGAAGAACAGATTGGCGACGCTGTTCGTTACTGAGATCACAGGCCCTGATCCAGCGATGACAGGCCTGACGGTCCTGCAACTGACGTTTCTGCTGGCATGCGTGTTGTCGCCAGCACTGGAAGGAGCACCTTCTCCCCTACCTCTACCTCCATGTCCTATCCCCCTCTTTGCTCGCTTAACACTGAATTTCGCTCCATGTTCAGAAAGATAAAAATTGAGAAGGTATGGAAGAGTTTTGGAACGTCTCTTATTAAAAGACGGCAAATCACAGCTATTCTCAAATCCCTCAAATCAAAAAAAAATTGCTGGATTCAAATTTAACTGCAAGGTGGCTCTATCAACAAAGCTGGCCTGCGCCAAAGTGAAAAAAACACATATCTGAAATGTATGTGGGATAATAAAAGGTATTTTTTTGGCACCTATCAATTCACCTGTGGTGACCTACAAAATTGCTGTATTCAAATTTTAACTGCAAAAATAGATATATCAACAAAGCTTGACTGACCAAAAGTGAAAAAAACACCTGTCTGAAATGTATGCGGGAAAATAAAAGTAATTTTTTGTCACCTAACAAAACAACTGTGGTGACAACAAAATAGCTGTAAACAAATGTAAATGCAAAGTAGATCTATCAACAAACTTGACTGACCAAAAGTGAAAAAAACACCTGTCTGAAATGTATTCAGATTTAAAAAAAAGGTATTTTTGGCACCTATCAATTCACCTGTGGTGACTACAAAATTGCTGGATTCAAATTTAACTGCAAAGTAGATCTATCAACCCAAAACTGGCCTGCGCCAAAGTGAAAAAACACGTATCTGAAATGTATTGGATAATACAAGGTATTTTTGGCACCTATCAATTCACCTGTGGTGACTAAAAAATTTTTGTGTTTAAAATTTAAGTGCAAGTTTGCCTAAATGAAAAAAGGGCTGTAGTGCGCCAAAGTCAAAAACACGTATCTGTTATGTATTTCGTATAATAAAAGGGTATTTTTGGCCCTTTCAATTCCCCCTGTGGGGGCCCTATAAAATTGCGGGAAATTTCGCTTTAAGTGCAAGCTGCCTCATTGAAAAAAAGTGTAGTGCGCCAAGTAAAAAAAAAACTTTTATTGTTTCGTTTGTTTCAAGATTTTTGGCACCTTTAATTCATTTGGGGGTAAATTTTAAATTCGGGAAATTTCAAAATTTAAGTGAAAGTGCCCCAATGAACAAAGTGTAGTGCGCCAAAGTAAAAAAAACAGATCTGTTTTTGAAATTCGTATAATAAAAGTTTTTTTTTGGCCCACCTTTAAATTCACCTGTGGTGACTATAAAATTGCTGGATTAAAATTTTAAAGGCAAGCTCCCTCAATGAACAAAGCTGTAGGCCCCAAAAGTCAAAAACACGTTCTGTTTTTGTTTTTGTTTTTAATCCCAAGTTATTTTTGGCACCTTTAAAATTTCACCTGTGGGACTATAAAATTGCGGTTTCAAATTTAAGTGAAAAGGTGGATTTATAAACAAAGGTGGAAGGGGCAAAATTAAAAATTAACCCTATCTAAAAGGGCAAACTGAAATAAAAGTGGAGTTTTGCAAAAAACAAAGGCCCCCTGCATTTAAATGGAAAAGATTTTGGTATCCTTTTAAGTTCAGGCTCCCCAATATCCAGGAAATTTTTTAAATTTGAAAATGTTAATAATAAAGCTTTTTGAAATCCCAATTTGGTTCCTTACACTAAGTCTTTGGTAAACCCTTTTCCGTTTTCCCTTTATAGAGTTGTCTGTGTTCGCCGGGGCCCCCCCAATCCCTCCCCCCCGGGGCTTTCAGGGGGTAGATGCCCCTTTTAAAAAATTTCTCTCCCAAAATACAAAAAATTTTCCCAAAATCTCTAATCTAAACAAAATTTAAGGATCACGCAAATTATTTAGGGGTTTCCTGTGAAAAAAAATAAAAATAATTTTCGCTGGGGCTGTTTGGACACAAGCAAAAGCGCACGCCCTTCTGCTCTGGGGACGCTGAGGGGACACTGAGGTTTTAAAACCGGGAAACGGTTTTTCTATTTTAAACGAGGTCATGTGTTTTTTCCGGGGCCCAAATTTGAAACCATACAAACCCCCAAGTCATGGCGTCGCACACACATTCCCCCTGCTCTATTCTTTTAAGCGATTTGCGGGGCCGCCAAAATGACAGGAAGCCCCAAAAAAATGGCGCGATCTTAATAGATGATGCACAGATTTTAACCTAAATTATCGCATAAATCAAAAAAATTTGGGATAACTCCCAAAAAACGTCCCGATTTAAAACTTTGTCGATAAAAATCGTTTAAAACCCCACTAGTCATCATCATCAGTCCCAACCCTAAAAACCAAAAAACGGGGGCCGAATGTCACAACCCCTAATTTACAGACCACCAAAAATAATCCATTTTTGAAGAGCTCTTTGATCACACAATGCGGTTGGAGTCAGAAGGATTTAAAAAGATCAAGGGCCAAAAAGGATGATTTTGTCTGCTCTGGGCCCAATCGTGATGCCCCAGGGAGGAGAAGGAAGCGGGTCCGTCGGCAAAAAAATACCGAGTAGTCGCAACCCCTGCTGCCTGTGGCTTCTTGCACAGTTTGAGGATGTGTGTTTGGAAGGGGAAAGTACCTGTGATGATGATGAGATTGCGGATCCAGGGGGGGTTTTAAGCAGCAACTGATGAGCGCATCATCAGTGGAGAAGGGGATGGGGGGTAGTCTCAGGCAGCCCGCCTCAGAAGGGGGGGGCGGTCGCACAAATCCCCCGAATTCTTCCCAGCTGTGGCGTGGTTTGGGGCAGGAACACGGTAAAAGGTTTTCAACCAAAACGAAGAAGTCCAGTACCGTGAAACCCGGGTCTTTTTCGATCAAGTAGATTTGCCCATAATTTATGCCGGTTTGTTTCTGGGGTCATAGAGGAAGAAAGAAAAAGTTTCCCCCCACAAGCTGAACAGGACATGCATGGGAAAACTGAAATTTCTGTGGGAAATTTTTTTTGGGGAAAAAAAGGGCCCCAGGCTGGGGTTCCCAAAACCCCCATGAATCTTCTGCTGCCTCTCCTCCCCCCTTCCCAAGCCCCAAACGTCCTCTGTGATGATGTGCTGGAGCAGCATGGCAAGCACCTCCCCCCGTCCCCAAATACTGTTGGCCGATTTCCCACCCCAGCCCACACCCCCCCTTCCCCCAGTCTGACCTGCCACCCTAAAGCAACCAGTCTGGCAGCCAGCCCTTTTGGGGTACCCGATGTGGGACAGAAGAAAAACTTTAAACCCCATCCCCCCCAAAAGGGCCAAGAGCTTGAATGTCAGCATTGCCAGGTTTGTAGGCCTTGGGAAAGTTCCCCCTTTTCCGCCTGGGGGGAAAAAGAGGGGTTCCCGCCACGTCATTCCCCTGGAATTCGCCCAATATCAGCCCCGAGGGGGTTTTTTATTCGCCAGAAAAGCTTTTCCCTCCCCGGGCCCCGGGCCCCCATTGCAAAAAAAGATTCCAGCGGGGTTGGCTGCATCTGTGTCCCCCCCAAATTCATCTCCCTACAGGACACAGGGATTGTAAGAAAGCTAAAAGGGCATGGGGTGTAACTTGGGGGGGTTACAGAGGGGATTTGGTCCCCCCCCTTTTTTCTGGGGGGGGGGGTTGGTCCCCCCCAACTTTTCCCCCTTTTTCAATAAAAAAATTTTTTCTTTTTTTAAGCTTGAGAATACGGAAAGTGGGGGGGAGCAGAGCACAGGGGGGGGAAGAATTTAAAACCCTTTGGGTCTCTTTATTTTGGGCATCTTGGGTGGCAGGGGGTAAGACCCCAAGTTTTCGTGCAGGTAAAGAGCCACGCTGATTGGGGGGAGCGGAGTCGGCGGCCCGGATTCCCATTCGAGGGGTACGTCCACACCCCGGGTTTTTGGGCGGTTCCCCCTTTCCTTTTGTCCAAAAAACTATTTTGTTGGTTTTTTGGGAAAAGGAAGGGGGGCTTGGCCCTTTAACTCCCCAACCGGAGAGTGGGTTAAGGAGGGTACAAGGTGAAAAGGCGTTGTGTGTGCATGTAAAGGAGGGTTGTACGGTATTTTGTGAGTTGTATATATACTGTAAGCCTTATGTAAGCCATGTCATTTCTTCCCTGTTTTTTTACCGGGGGGAGAAAATTAAGTGAATTTGGGGCCGGCCCCCCCCCAGAAAATTTTAGAAGAAACGAAATGGTCACCCGGTACTTTTCAAACCCCTGGCCTAAACCCAGAGTGTACATTCAGGGTCGTTTGGTCGTCGGAATTTCTGGGGTTGGGCCAGGGGGCCAAATTTCCAACAAACAAACGACACTGCCCAGTCCCCAAAAAAAAATCAGTAAACCCACCCTAAGTGGGGTTAGTATTTTTGTTTTCAAGTTTGATTTTTAAAAACCCCAAAATTTATCGGGGGTACCCTTGTCAAATGTAGTCTCTGGGGTACAGTGTGAAATGTTTTTAATTTTCTCTGGGGTATAGTGTAATAAAATTCTCTGTTGTACGTGTGAAATGTAATTTTGGGGTTACAGTGTGAAATGTAATAATCTCTGGGGTTTTTGGGGGAAAATTTAAATATCTGTTGTACAGGGTGTAATGAAATTTCTCTAGGGTTTGGTGAATAATCCCAGAAAAAATCGGGGGTTTTTGGTTTGTGAAAAACCAAATTTTGGGGAAAATGTGTTTTTTTTGTAATTTTCTTGGGGTAAAAGGGTTTTAATGAAAATCTTGGAGTAAAAGTGGTTTTGTAACCCTTGGGTACAGGGGTTTTAATGAAAAGTCTTAGGGTTGGGGGTTTTGTAATTTTGGGGGGCAAATTGGGGGAAAGGTTAATCCTGGGGTATGTTTTTTAAATAAATTTTGGTGGAAAAGTTGTTTTTGTAATTCTGGGGGACGGTGAATTAGGGCCGTTTTTTTGGGGGTTCCAAGCCTTTAAAATTTAATTTGGGGGTTTACATTTGGGTTTTGGTTTTAGGGTGGATTTAAAATTTTTGGTTTTTAAGGGGGGGGGGGTTGGGGTGGTTTTTTTTTGGGGGTACTTTGTTTTGAAAATCTCTGAGGTACAGTGAGAAATGTTAATCCCTGCAGAAAGAGGTGTAATGTAGTCTTTTTTTTTTAAGGGTAGGGGCTGTAATTAATCTCGGGGGGTACAGTGAGTAATCTTTTGGGGTTTCTGTGAGAAAGGGTAATCAAATTTCTTGGGGTAAGGGGTGTAATGTATTCTCTGGGATACAGTGAGTAATGTAACTCTGGGGTAAAGTGTGTAATGTGTTTTTTGGGTTTCAGTGGTAATGTAATTTGGGGTACAGTGAGAAATGTAATTTTCTGGTGTACATGTTTTAATTTTGTAATCTCTGGGGTACGGGTGTAATGTAATCTTGGGGTACAGTGAGTAATTATTTTTGGGGAGTATGATGTGTATTTTGGTCTCTTGGGTTGGTGAAAATGTAATCTCGGGGGTTTACAGTGAGAAAATCTTGTGGTTCTGGGGAGTAATGTAATCAATCTTGGGGAAAGTGTGTTATTATTTTTGGGGGTTACGTGGAATTTTTAAATTTTTTGGGTTTTTACAGTGTGTTTTTTATGGGAATGGGAATTTCTTTGGGGGTTTCGGGGGAAGGAAGAAATTTTGGGTGGAAAAGGGTTGCAGGGGGTTTTTGGGGACAGGGTTGACCCTTGGGAAATTATTTTTGGGGTTCGGGGGGGATAAAAAATTTTTGGGGGGGGAAGTAATTTTTAAACTTTTTTGGGGTTTTCGGGAAAATTCCTTTTCTAAGGGGGGCAGTTATTTTAAAAAATTTTAGTGGTTAAAATGGGGTAAAAAAAAATTTAAATTTCTGGGGTTTCCCAGTTTTGATGAAATTTTTCTGGTGTATGGTTTGAAATAAAAAAAATTTTTGGGGCTTACAGTATTTTTTTTGACATAAGTGATTCCTTGGGGGTTTTACAGTAAAAATTGGGTTTTTTTTATTTTCCTCATTCATTGTGGGGATAACAAATTTAAGGGAGTAGGGATGGGGGAGGGGGGGGTTTTAAAAAGGAAAATTTTGCCGCTTTGGGAAACATTTTTATTTTTTGAGGGGGAAAATATTATTTTGCCACCCCGCTCCCTTTTTTGGGTCCCAGCCCGGCTCCCCCCCAAAAAATTTAGAAATTTTGGGAAAAGGCCACTCAAAACCCTTAGGGATTACACCAAAAGTGTCTCCCAAAGGGAAACCCGCCCGGCCCTGCTGGGGGAGCTCAAAAGGCACCCCCTTCAGCCCCCCTATCTGGGTTACGGGGGCCCCTTTTTAAATCCAGGGAGAGGAGGGGGAGAAGAAAAAGGGGGGGGAAAAGTGAAAGGGGAAGGGAAAAAAGTGAAGGAGGGAGGCACGAAGTTAGGGGTGAGGGGGAAATTTTTTGGGTTTCCCCCCCCATTTTTTGGAACCAAATTTAAACCCCCCCCCCCTGCTAAAAGGGGGTTTACATCTAAAAAAACCCAATGTTTCCCTCACGGGGATGGGGTTTGGTGGTTTGATGTCCCATTGGTGATAGGTCTCACCCGGACATTTTTTTAATTGTGGGATGGGGGCAGATCCCAGTTTCCCCAAACTAAACGGGTAGAATAAAAACCCCCTGCCAAGAAAAAACTAGGTCATTCTCAAAAAGGGGTCAAGAACTGGGGGGGCCCTCTGGCATTTCGGGACGACCAGTGGCTGGGCCCCCTAAAAAACCCTTTTGGCGCAGGTATGGTGGGGGTGGGGACAACGGGGCAACCCTCCTTTTTCCTTTTCCCCTTTTGTTCGGTAGATTTATGACACCCCTTCCCTGGCCCGTCATAAACCGGGGTTGTTCAGAAATTTCTAAAAGTGCTACCCGGGTTTTGGGCCCTGTTCCCTCAGGAAATCTCAAGGTCTTTCCCCCTCCCTTCCCGGGCTTTTCCCCCAAACGCTGCTTCCCCAAGAGGGGCCAGTTTTTCCCAGGTGGGGGGGGCCTCCCATAAAACCGTCTTTTGACATGTGATAGGGCAACACGCTGGAATTCCACCCTCCACATTCCTCAGCGATTGTGGCAGCAGCATAATGCCATTATGCAGTATAAAATGTTGCATGACCTGACTAGCAGTGGTGCGGACCTCGTGGTGTTGACCCATAGAGAGTGGAGACAGGGAAAGGATCTCTACACCATCCTTGGCAGTTTTGAAGAGGCCACCACATGGTCAGTCGGGACGATGCCCTTGTCAGCATGACCGTTCTAGTTATATTTTTGCTGAAACAAGCGTTAGGCACTCTGCGGCAGCAGGTCTCAGTGATGAAGGAGGAGGCGGATACAAAGCTTACTCGCCGGATTATGTAGAAGGCCTGACTGTTTCGCAATTGTAAAGGTCTTCTTTAGGTGGTGGTTCGAGGTCGAGTGCGGGTGCAGGATGGCAGTTCAGCTCACAGGAGTAGAGCGCAGAAGGCTAGCCAGGGCTCTGCTGACAGTCAGGATGAGTAAGTGGAGGAGGATGAGGAGGCGGGGTGGACACCACCGGTACTGATAACCTTTCAGTGGTAAGAGGTTGGCACAGATTACAGGAGGAGGAGGAGAAAAAGGTGAAAGATCCCGTTAGTGCCCCTCGACCCCAAGGCTTGGGAGATCCCGGCAGCATCTCACACATGAGTGCTTGGGTGCTACATTACCTACAACGTGAGAAATTTCCTTCCACCCACAGAAATTCACAGTAGAATGCAGGATTTTGAGACCGTGCTCATTGACAAACACGAGACATCTTTTGCATCTGCACATTCTAATGTTACTGTGGAACAACGTCAGCAACACAGCAGCAGTAGAATAGCAAATAGCCGCAGCAGCAGGCAGTTTGGCAGAACCGTACTGGGTGACATTTGGCAATCGATTTTTACCACCTCGCCAACGCCTGCAATGCAGAGCAGCATTCAGACGCACAGAGACCGCCTTAAGACCATGGTACATAACTACCTGTGGCTCAACATCGATGATTTTGGACTTAGTCTGGACTAGTGATGAGCGTTTGTGTCAACTATCGTTATCGATTCGATTGTGATATCGCAA